>OX381704.1:58559706-58849799 GCA_947462335.1 Harmothoe impar
TCTATTCCCACTTTTATTGTCAGCGATTCAATAAGCACTTTTTCTAGATATAAGAAGCCTTTAAAAGTGATACACACAGTATATGCATAGTATGAACATGAATAGCCCTACAAGAAATTGAATAAATCTATACTAATTTAACTCTTAACCCATGTAGAAAGTAATCATACTTAATATTGAGAAAAAAATATTTGTCAAGGGATTCGAACCTGCATGGACAGGACTCATGTGCCAGCACCTAGACAACTCAGCCACGGCACCTGACATACTCTGTGAGGTGTAGAACAGCTACTTTAATCCCCACCTCCTCAATACCATGGCTTTGTACACCAACACACTTTTTAGATTCAACACACTTTTGCCAAAAGTGTGTTGTGTGTTACCAAAAAAAAGTGTGTTAAAAGTGGCTTCAGAAAAGTGTGTTGAAAAGTGTGTAAACGTAACACACTGTTTTTAGAGTGTACTAGCACTGTATCACAAACAGACTCATGCACAGGTGTTGGATAAGTATCAATCTGTGCAAGTACTGGGTTTGTCCTCAGATTGACTCGTGGAGCAGGTCGTAAGTGGGGATTTAATGAGTACAAGTCTAATATGATTTGATAGTATACAGTTACTTGTCCTTATCATAATGTAAATGAAATTTGGATAAGGATCCATTAACAGCCGACATGTGCAAAATAAACGTTTGCGGCTGCGGACCTGTGTGTTCTACCGGGCAATGGTGTTGAATGGTGTCACCCTTGACAAGGGGATCTTGACAAGGCCGTTAACAAATGGGAATATTCATCCTCTGCTAGCATCAAGCCCTGTACATGATCAATCCCTCTGCGAGCATAGGAAATATTTTTCAAATTAATCAATGCCCTGCAATCAGAATTAATGAACATTATCACTGAGCGTTTTGTTGGACTGCTGCTCATCCCAGTGATGGTATTAAAATTCTAATGAGCCCTGAATTAACCCTAATGACTCGTCTTGGCCTGTGCTTGCCTGCCAGGCTCCCTTGTGGACGCCGAAAATTCATTTGAAGAATTGCAGGAGAAGTAGTTTTACCGGCCACCGCATTTCTGGACTCACTACAACAGCAATGGGCCTATTCCATGTCATAATGTCAACTGTCGACTGTTGGTTTTCAGGTATGGATATGGCTGCATTGCAATTCTACCCCCGGTGTGTCCTTTATCTGGATAACTGCCATAGGTGTTACTGTTACCACCAGTAAGAAGAAGCTATATTGATTTTGACTATTCTGAACTGGTTTGAGGCCATATCTAGTTTGACAGATTATAACCCTGAGGTTTTACTGCTTCCCCGTAACTGACATAGCTGCATAAGCCTGTATATGAGGATTCGATGATGTACCTGTTGTCAGGACACACAAAAGATTGGGGAATATAGAAAAATTGTTGCTATGTGACCGTCTTCCTACGTGACGGGAATAACATTTAAATTAACATAACTAGAACAAGGTGACTGACCTTGGCGGACACACAATGTTGCCACTATATATGCTGGACTATGATGAGGTCCACGAAGTGCTTAGTACACACTCAGAAAAGTCAGTGTCATTGTCGCTGTAACCACCCTAACCTGAAAGTCTTTCACATGAGGGTGGTCTCAGCGACAATGTGTAGGCTTAACTATACTCCAATGATTTCTAATAGTATGGCATGTGTTTGTTTGCTTTAATATTCGATTCTGATCCTTCAATATAAAATCTCACAAGACCCGAAGAGACAGTTCTATATTACTGATTTCAAAAAAATAGTATAGGTACATTGTCAGTGCTGAACGACATATCTAAGAACCCCCAATAACCATCAGGTAGATATTGGGTAAAGGCGACATTTATGACAGTTGCTTGACGTAACATCAGATCACAGAGAAAGTCACCGGGAAGGCAAGAATAAGGATAACCCGGATGTGATAGGGGCGTATCTGTGATCTACAGAATATGGGTCTCTGTGCATACGCCCGCCAGATAGCGCTAGTACATCCACCCCACTAGAAAGGGCGCCCCATTCCAAGGTAAAGGCAACCGGTGCTCGTAATCAACACAATACTATTGCAGAAGGACGTAATGCCTGAACTCATGTGAGGCAATTACATGTGAGATAGGGAGGGCCTTGAGGGGGTAGAGATGGTAGAGTGAAGGGGGTGGGATGGAAAGGAAAGATGATTGGTACAGAGATAAACGCACATTTGATATAAGTAGCAGAAAACTGGGGCCCTCTACAGAAGTGTAAGAAGGTAACAGGGGGTGCAGGAGGAGGGTGGGTAGTGAGGGTTTAGGCCGGCTTGTTGGATGTCAGAGTGATCAGCTTTAACATCAGAGGGGAGCTCATAGTACGCCAGTCAGGTCAGAGAGAGAGAGCAGGGAGAGGCCTGATAAAAAAATGAAATGTGTAACGAGCACAGAAATAGAAGACCTGATATTATAATCTGCAAGTTAGACAATTTGAGGGACACCTCACTAAGGGAATAGGACACAGCCAATAACTTGAGACGAGAATAGCAGTTTGTTCTTTTAAAGTGCACAGTTGAACCCTGCTAAAAGGCAGCCAGAATTAGACGAGGCCATCTGCAGCTGACCCAAAAGGAGCAGCTCGCCGAGCTTAGAACAGCTCACGACTTCTGAGCATGGCAAGTCAAGATGGATGAACCTGGATTAAAGGGTCATTTTCTTGTACGAATCAAGTCTCCATGTGGGCCGCCATTTGCTGCTCTTACACTGGAGTCAGTAAAGGCAGGGGGTTATGTTTGAAGCTGGGCGTAACATCTCCCTGTACCCAGGACGATGGTGGGTGGGGGGTTGGGGGGGGGGGGGGGGGTGAGTGGCAATAGAAGTATCCGCCTCTAGTCCTGGCTACAGACACAGCCCTGCACCTGAGACTCAGCGACCATTAATATTGCACCCTTCTATTAAGGCCTACCTCCTTCTTTGGGAGGCAAAGAGGGTCTGTCTGAGCAGCTCAGCCCCAATGACCTCATTCAGAGTACAAGCGAGCCGCTCTCACCCTCACCAGACCTACAAGCACCCTCCTGCAGGACGCAGTATGAGTTTATGGCATGAGTCTATGGCATACCTTAATGTAAACATGATCATATTGTGTTGGCCTTGACAAGGTTTCCAGTTCTAAATCATACGCCACAGGCCTATTTTGGTGGAATATGGCGTGTCAGGCTGATTACCAATAGTCACCCGATGGCTGCTGTCGCCCCCTTTAGACAATTGCAAATTTGAAAATGAATCAGTTTGGAACTTGCCGAAGGCCACGAACTGTCTGCAAGACGTTTGATTGCTTCGCGCTGCTATAATTAACTGGGTTTATTGATGGATTGATAAATGTTATTCTGTGTTTCACTTAGACTCCCTCTTTATATCGCTCTTATACTGCCTCAGGTTATGAGCTGTTATGAGCTGCTCGCCATGCTATACCGAGCTGCTCTGTGACTGGGCCTCATTATATCTTCTTCGTTAGCCGTGTGTGGGCGGAAGCAGAGCCTGAATCCCTCCGTCTTAACTCCCTCCTATCCTTCCCAATCCTTACCCCAACTATCTGCTATTGAGGCTATGCCAAATGGCAGTAGACCAGTCTGTATGTATCACTACACAGGTTTGCTTCATATAGGGAGCCTTACTAAGATACCACCACCCACCTTCAATCTGAGTACTCCATGTCTTGTATGACCTCCCATATACATTTTTTCTAGTACTGCTAATCACCCGGAGGCCTATACAGCTAAAGACACGTATGTTTCCTACTTCCCGTTAACGTGTTCGCCGAAGTACATATATAGTTACATGGCATGCTCTTCTGAGAAGTGTTGTTCATCTCTGTTTCCAGAATGATCCCCAAGTAATTACTAAGGAATATAAGTTCCACACCGGCCTAAAACATGTCCTCAATATCAATTGGGAAACTTCTTGGGAATTTTCCATAAAAATGTTTTGCTGAGAAGAATCCAGAGAACTATGATGATATTACACTTGTAAAGCAACCTTTGACATATGGTTAACACCCGCTGTATAATTTATGGATACATGATCTATCATTACGGTATCTACCATAACAAGTAGTATGAATGGATCCCATGCGTAGCTATACGTAATCCTTTCTCACCAGGTATCATTATGCACAGGTGCTATATTTAATCCACAGTCATAATATGAACAGGTAATGTTAAGACGGTTCCTGGGCTCCAATGACACGAACCCCATTATGGAAGTCCGATGTCTACGATGCCCATGTCAACATAGGCAATGCCTTATAATTAGAGGGACTCTACTTGTGTGTCTTGTATCTCTGCAACGTTCCAATTCTCTTCCAGTAGGAGTATGTCCATAGTGGTTTTCATTAGAAGACTTACTTGCCTCTGGTGTTGCTTGATTACGATCCCACTTGTTGTTATCAAGGGAGGATGAATATGTCACACAGGGGCCTGGGTTCCCATCAAGAGAGTACATAAAAGTATTCATCTCATCCACGATAGAGATCTGATATCAGAGGGGACATAGGACTTTATTACGTTTCTTACATGCATGGCTATAATTACATAATACAGTTGGGCTTATTGCTGCAATGATATTTTAGTACCCTTATATTCAGTTGAATAATGTCATACACTATCTGGCACAAATATATGTTGGAACCTTGTACATGACACATCAAGTTGACTGTATTTAATAATAACTCAAACTAGTTCCATTTTATATGGTTTTGATGGATCTGGAATGTAAATGGAACACAAACGTTTCTTCTGAGCTTATTTTTATTTGAACTGCATTATGGGATGGAAATCTAATATAATTTTCAGCTCTAATGGGTGAACACTGATTTTGGTGTGATTTACATATATACATGATTGTAAATAAAAATTGAATATTGCAGACCTGGTGCGTGCTGAAAGAGAGAGTGATAATCTAATTCTAGGCAAGGAAATAGTGCTACTGATGGATGCGTGATAGTGGGCAGGTGAGGCAGGTAAACAAGAGGCCAAATCCCACCCACATCACCTCACCTACCTCTCCCCCTCTCCCCACAACCAACAGCCTCTGGGAGGGGATCGATAAGCCAGTTTGATAGCTATATGGGGGCGAGGGTAGCTACGTGAGAAGTAGGAGGAGGTGTGGACAGTGTGATCTGTGCGGTATGTAATGGTGCTTATTAAGGCCTCATAATGATGTACACTGAGGTGGGGCTGTATGTGGGCCACATTCAGGTATAAGGGGGGTAGGGAGAGGGGAAGGTGTGCTCGCGTCAGGGCCACCATTGGAGGTCACACCCAAACATCATGCTCACATACTGGCTTCCTTATATGTGAACTCCTACATGGAGGGCCCTGGCTCTCATTCCCTTGGCTGCAGGCTTTTTGGGCAAGGAGAAAAAAAAAAGCCCTGCATTGGCTAAGGATAATTAGGGAGAAAGGGTCGCGTGCATGCAACAGGCAATGGGACTTCCCCAATACAGTCCGCCTGTAGATATGGCTCGGGCTATAAAAAGGGCCGGTGCAATCTAGTACAAATCAGGCTACTCACAGTGCTTTATTTGAGAGTGGCTCACGCAGAGCACAGTCATGTTGAACTTTCTTTGCTGACCCCTCTGCTCCTAAAGTACCGTTTTAAACTGCCTCTTTCCCTGACATGTTTCCATAAAAAGAAACTAGGCCTATGTTCTCATTATCCTTAAGATTGAATGGAGGTCTTTAAGTGTGTTATGCCTAGTCGCTAGTGCTTGATTGTCTTCCAAAAAGCCAGCGTTAAGATATAGGATTATGATTGGTGCATGTTTGGTTGCTTAGATATTAGTTATTCCATAGGTTAACACTGAGTTTGAATTGTCCTGATGCTGACTTTGATCATGTCCACTTCTCAGACTAGTGTTACTTGAAACTGGTTGTGACATGAATAATTCTTGCGGTCCACTTGTGCAAGATCTAGCAGGTAAAGGGAATTCACTATCCGGCTATGTCTATGTCTGTCTCTCCCTGTCCCTGTCTGCCTCTGTCCTTCTCTGTCTGTCTGTCCCTTACGTATAACTCTTACTTACACTTCTGCTTTCAGCTATCTTTTGTGAGTAGGCAAACCCCATTGTGATGCCAGTATATGTAAACGTATATAGCTACCTCCCATCGTACCACAGGGGTATCCTCCCACAATTACCCCACACCTACTGCATTATTTAACACTTATTCCACTCTGCAAATGACGCTGCCTAATTATGGTAAGGTAGCCCGGAGGGGAGTAGGCCAGCATAACTGATCACCTACGGTAGTGAACTGAGAATTAAGGCAGTTGGGTTGATGGAATGGGCACTGAGTTCTAGAGAATGGCGCTCGTTTTAGAGCATGTGAATGGGGAGGGGGATGTTTTGGTGACATTTCCCCCAACCCTTGACTGCTTTCTTTCCAGTGACTTTGTCTTGTGCTTTGGAATAACGGCTATAATGCCCACGGTCGGGGCTTGCCCTGGGGGCAGTTTGCTAATTGCACCATCTGACGTCGGGGACCCATCCGGGGGTGGACTGAGGGGTGGAGTGCTCCAGGGGAAGGTGAAGGAGTTGGGAGTAGGAAGAGGGGGCTGATGAAGGGGTGGTCAGAGGGCTTTGTAGTGTTCACCCAACCATTGATGTATATGATGACAAGCCGGCGGCCGAGGTGTAAAGAGCAACTCGCGAGCAATTGGGAGCAGGTGACTGGGGAGCGACTATGTATAACCAGTAACGAGCCATTATCAATGGGGCCCTTGGCGCAGGGCAGACCGTGGCCTCTGTCAAACCTGAGAAACCTTTTACTACTCTAAGGCGGTTTGGTATTTAATGGAGAATCCAATCACAGTCCTGCTTCCCAGAGAGGTGTGTGATTGTGCGGCTAGCAGATTGCCTCTATCCTTCCTGCATGTGTAAATGTATGTATACTATGCTACAAGTCATTTAGTGCTGAGATGTTATTTCCAGAAAACCACAGCATGCGTATATATACAAAGACAGGTATACAATAAGCCTTACTCATTTGTACAATGCAAATAAAGTTCTCTGCCGTTTCTAAGTACAATTTATATGGACCCTAATTTAGTAGCACATGCCTAAATCGTCCATGATATTCCAGAGTATTGATATCACAGAGAATTCGGCCTTTGGAGACGGTTAAAGGTTCGCCGTCTGACCTTTACATTGCAGTCTCCATGGGAAACCAGATACATGTATCATAAAGATTGGCTTCCGCTGACCACTTCTACCTTAATTCTCGGCGACGGTTCTATGACTATGGAAGCCGACGAGGGCCATATACATGCACTATGTCTCTTAGTACTTTTCCATATAGGCCCAAATACAATACTCTACAGTAAATACTATATGCATGTTTCTATTGCTGTCAACAGTGAAAAATGTGATGTCAGTCTGTCAACTTTTGTAATTGAGCTTGCTGTCAAAGGGGGAAAAACGCTGTCTGTCTGTCAACTATTTTTATTGAAGCTTCTGACAGGTACCCTTTAGGCCTGGGATGCAAGAGGGGTATGGAAGAAGGTATAGTCAGGGAGAGGGAAGGAGGGAGGGAGGGAGGGAGAGAGGGAGGGGGGAGGGAGGGAGGGAGGCAGAGAGGGAGGGAGGGAAGGAAGGAATGAGGGAGGGAGGAAAGGAAAGACCGAGGGAGGGAAGGAGGGAGGGAAGGAGGGAGGGAGGGAGGGGCCCTGTCATGCCATGCCTCACTTCCCTACTCCCCTACATTCCTACCCGCCCATTCCCCTTCTGACACACTCTAGGCATGACCATTTACTGAGGGCAGGAGGGAGGGAAGGAAGGAGGGAGGGAGGGAAGGCGGGAGGGAGGGAAGGAGAGAGGGAAGGAGGGCAGGAGGGAGGGATGGATGGAGGGAAGGAGGGTGGGAGGGTGGGAGGGTGGGAGGGAGGGAGGGAAGGAAGAAAGGAAGGAAGGAAGGAAGGAAGGAAGGAGGGAGGGAGGGAGGGAGGGAGGGAGGGAGGGAGGGAGGGAGGGAGGGAGGGAGGGAGGGAGGGAGGGAGGGAGGGAGGGAGGGAGGGATGGAGGGAGGGAAGGGGGGAGGGAGAGAGGGAGGGAGGGACTCTGTATTGAGCACTGACGCTAAAAGATACATGTCACAAAGTGGTTTGTATAAGTTGACAGTTTGAGAGGTGAAAAATCCATATTGACAGCAATTCTTTTTCAACTTGACAGTGTGACAGGTGAAAAATCAATGTTGACAGCAACTTATTTTTCCAACTTGACAGTTTGACAGCTGAAAAATCAATGTTGACAGCAACTTTTTTTCCAACTTGACAGTTTGACAGCTGAGAAATCCATTTTGACAGCAAAAAAAATCGCTTATAAAATTAATAAACACATCTTTTTATTTTTCTTATTTCATATAGTTGTGGCCCTCCTCGGCTTCCGTATATGACGAGACAATCTTAGTCATATGACAGCCAGAAGTCTGCACCATGAAGCTTTGTGCTTAGGGCTTTTGGTGGCAATGAAAAAGAATGATGCCAAATAACGAAATAATAATATATGGCGGTCAGAGGTTTGTATCAGGATGTACAAATCCATAGGTGACCACCTATCTGCACAACTCACCCTCTCCCAACACCCATAACATACCCAGATTTGTATTGCTCTCTGCAAATCCAATAATGCCGGGTCAATCTGTGCTCTGACATCACTGGACATGACAGACATGGAGGGTGTGACCACTTCTTCGCACAGCCTACTGATGGCAATAAACACCCCCTGGAGTTGTTGGTACAAAGTGTATTAACCTCTGTAGAATGGCACCGATGACACATGCAACCCTCATAAGTGACATGTGTATCCCCGCTATAATATAGTGTGGCAGTAAAGAAGATTAGGGAATTGGATGTACATGTAGGGTAAATGGCTATTTCAGGCCCATATGTGTCAGGTTATTAGATGATATCCATAACAAACTGCAGTTACAGCTCATGGTGTAAATTGTGATGCACACGGTATGTCTATATAATGTTCTATGGTATTAGGTGGAAGATGGTATCCATACTTATATTATATTGTCCATATCGGAGACAGAAGGTCAATCTGTCGGAATCAGGTTGTGATGGCAATATTCTCTGCACCTAAAGGAGCCCAATATTTACCTGAGGCCTGATTACCTGCCACAGTGTAATAACCCTGCGGGGTGACTCACCCTACTGGTGCACAGTCACCTTCCGATAGACCATGGAGTCATGGAACAGCACCATGTACATGCTGAAAGAACCTACCCAATCTGGGACTGCTGATTTACATTCTGAGTTGGTAAATGTAATAAATAGCTGAGGCAAATTTGGTCAAAATTGGGGATTGGGTAATGATAACTCCCTACACCCTCCACAACTCCCTACTATCCACGCCCCTGACAATTTAAACATAATAGGGAATGTGGGGAATTTAGACAACGACATCTTATATTCGGGGGTTGATGAAAATGTCCTGCTAAAAGAGCAAGGGCTTACTTATCCTACGATGGAGTCTAAAGGATTGGAAGTACATTGACAAACAGAGACATGAAAGGAACAACGTAATAGGTAGGGTAAAAACACCGTAGACACTAAACACAGGGGGTGGGGTGTAAATCCCACAAAAGGAGGCGGAGAAGGAGTGTGATTGTGAACATAATATAGACTAGTCACTATTTGGGATAAAAAGAAAGCATAGAGGGGACGGGAAGCTTCCCGGAAACAGCAGACAGCCACCTTGACGTAGTGAGAGGCAGCCCTACAGACGGAGCCGTGCAGGCAAAGGGGAAACCCCTCACACAGAGGGACACACCACCATTATATACTGATAGCGACAGCGTTTGTAGGCCATTTCTTCTGAAGCCCCCTCCTTGGATGAGCCATTTCGCAGGGGCAGTCTGTTCCTAGACAGACATCTCTTTAGCTATAAAGCACTGCTTGACACATGTTTGATGGCCTCATCCATATCCGAATGCACACTCTGACACAGCTCTAATTGACAGGGCAGCCTTTGAGGCAGAAGAGGACATTTCTGCCAGCTTTTAAAGTCACCGTAAAGGTTGATGTTCACAGCAAATGCCGGCTGATAATCGTCTTAACAGACAGACGATTGCCGGGGTGAAATAGTGGGCAGTGACAGATGAGGCCATAAGCAGAGGCTTCATCTGATAATTTGTTGAGATTTATTGGTAAGAAATAAGTAGTGGTCGGCCTCGACCTCATTCCCGTTGACAGCCCTGTGTCCATCACTGGGGATTTCCAGGACAACCAGGTTGGCAGGGATATTGTCACATGGTGGCCTCAGCACATAAAGCACATAAGCTACAACTGAGCCACCCTTGGGCATGTCAAGCCATGTTAGTCCAGGCTGGAGTAAATCCGAGCTAAGTCCATATATAAACATAATCAATCTAGATGTGTGCGAGAGTAAGCTAGAATTACCGACATTTAGCAATTCCCCAGAGGTGAGGAACATGGCAACACCACTGAGTGTTAGACCACCCTGACTATACGGTGGATCTCTTACTGTATTTATACCACAGCGGGCACAGAGAACAACGAATTCCACACCTCTTGTATACTGCATACAGCTGGTGGTATAAAGTAGTTATAGGCCTTGTACCAAGCTATAAGGCCCCCTTCTTTGTATTTCGCGTACAGCTTTTTTTTTTACGTTTTGAGTGTGGATTTATTGAGCCTCTCACAATATACAGAAAAGTGGTAGAACGAAGCAACAATAATAGTCAAAAATTTCAGTCAACATCTAATTCAACAATACTGTACATTTGAAAACAAATATAGAAAATGGCGATGATAAGGTGATTTTGAGACAAGGTGATAAGACAAGACAGGACATTTACAGGGCAATACATGGCCTAACAACACAATTCACAAAGCAAGACCGGCCAGGAGGAGATGAATATAGTGTGGTTGACGTCTAGTGATAACCGAGTCCAGCAGGAGTTCTTTCATACACGAGTATCATATTCAGGGATTTTTCACCCATATCATATAATTTTAACAGCACAGCCGTTTTATCTACATCATAATACGGAATAAGGCAGGAGAAAATGTTGACAATTCAAGGTCCTTGTCAGGCTTTAAGCCGTTCTAACAATGCATGGCAAATATAGGAGGTATGAAACATTCAGGAGATACCACGGAAAGTGGAAGAATATCGCACCAATATAAAACTCGCAAGTCACGACATGCATGAAAAACTATTATTATTATTAGCATTATTAGCCTGAGTCACAATCTTGTACACACTGGTATATCCAAATATAATCCTCATTACTGGATAGTCCATTACACAACCTATTGTCCCGGGATACCTCCAGGCATTACAAATGCAACAAACGGAACCCTTTTTGATCCAAGATCCAAAATGGCTCAATGATTGACACAGAAATTCAATACTGAATACAAAATACACCCCTTTCATGGCATAAAAAGTACCACCAGGTGATTCCAACCGGCTACCTCCCATGTGGTAAATGATATATTTCCCCATCGGTCGGTGATCCCAATCCAGTGATCTCCAACCCATAAGATAATAATAATAATAACATTCAGGGATGATCACAAGCCGTAGATCTTCCCCTCATAATAACGCCATGAAAGGGACCTATTCTCAAAAAATCAATCAAAATCACGTACCAGGTTGGTCAGTCTTGGTCGCTTATGTCACTGTGGTCAAAGAGCAAACTATCTTCATTTACCCAATCTTCCAAGGGTTCCTCATTTTTAATATGCAAATTGACAATCTTTTTCACACGGAGCTTAAATTGGAATTTCGAGTTCGATTTTTGGAACCATTCACCTAAATTATTCCACAGTACATTTCCCCTGTACCAAGGGGACTTTTTATAACCCTGTAGCTTAGCTCGTTTTAATTTAAATTTAATTTTATCATTTGATCTGGTCACTCGATCACCTCGACGAACATCTATCAGCTCGCTGCAGGACGAGAACTTGTACATCCAGGTTAATAAGACTTCGTCTCTTCGCCTCGACAGCAAGGGCAAGCCTGCCTTGGTGTGTAGGACAGCTTCCTCCATGTAGTCTCGATTAGGCCACCTTTTTTTGATAACTTGGATTACGGGCTTTTGGCCCCAAATTTTTGGAAGGGCAGAGGCAAAAAAAAAAAAAAAAAAGCTGCCCTACGGGGGGCACCAGATCACAAAATTTCCCGAAGGGCAGAGGCAAAAAAAAAAAAAAAAAAAGGCATGGAAGATCTTATTTCTGGGCAATCTAATGAAGATATATTGAGAATTATCCGCAATCTGAAAGGCCTCATTCTACCTTTTGCTGGTCAACATGTACTTTTTTTTTTTTTTTTGGTAAAATTCTCAAAAAATCTCGGAGGGGAAAGGAAAAAAAACAAAAAAAAACTTTTTTTTTTTTTGCAAAATGCCAAAAATCTCGGCGGCGGATCCGTAATCCAAGTTATCAAAATAAAACGGCCTTACCACGATAACAGATCCTTAAGCCGCGATTTTGCAGACGTTGCAGTTTCGGTAAAGAAGTGTCATTACAACCAGCATACGCAAAACTACAATAATCAAACAACGTCATTATCATTGTTTTATATACCAGAATAGCTGCATGCAAGGTTAATAAATAACGCAATTTTGCAAATCTAAAAAGCCTGTTGTTGACCTTTTGTATTACATCCTTGATTGCAAGCTCCATTGACAAGTGATTGTCCAAACGCAGTCCCAGATAGGTATACTCATTAACATCCATTAGGGCCTTGCCATTCATAAAGAAGGGTCTCATGGTTATACTTGCCAGTTTCTTGGTTGAACCGAACCAAACCACTTTCGTCTTATCAGTATTAACGGTTAAACGTTTTTCAGTGCACCACTTAAAGACATTATCTATGTCACTCTGTAATCTTTGTTGAGCGAGGACAGATTTGTTACTAGTGGTATAAAAAACCAAATCATCCGCATACATTAAGAACTTTGAAGACTTAATTACCGAAGTGACATCGTTCACGTACAAAATAAACAACAGGGGTCCTAACACTGATCCCTGGGGGACGCCATATTTGACAGGTTGTATCCCTGACGTGTAGGAGCCTATTCGAGTGAATTGCTGCCGACCAGTCAAATAACTGGTTAGCCATTTATTTACACTCACGTGCAGTCCCAAGCTCCCTATTATTTCTAAGAGGTAGCTATGGCTGACACTATCAAACGCTTTCTTCAGATCTAGAAAACATGCCGGGGTCACATGACCTCGGTCAATGTTATCATAAAGATCATCTACAAATTTAAAGATAGCGTCGCCTGTACCTCGGCCCGATCGGTAACCAAATTGTTCTTCGGCCAGGAAGTTCAAATTTTCCAACACCTCAGACAAATGCATGTGCATTATTTTTTCTGCGATCTTAGAGGGCAAGGATAATAGTGAGATTGGCCGCCAATTCGTGACCAATCTCTCATTACCAACTTTCGGGATCGGACTGACACGAGCTATCTTCCACACGTCAGGGAACACACCAGTATCAAAACTCAGTTGTAACAGCCAAGTGAGTTCAGGCAATAGGTTCTTAAACGCTAATTTCAGTATATCACATCTAATATTATCAATACCCGAGGTCTTATTTACATTGATTTCATTGACGAGTATAGTCACAACCTCGATGTCAACTTTAATCCCATTAAAGGCAGGAAGGGTATTGACAGCGGGTATTGCTCTCGGAGGAAAACCTTGGGCAGTAAGATCATCATTGAGTACTTCTCCAATTCCGGCGAAGTAGTCATTGAGATAAGTAACCGATTCATGATTAGATTTCATCTCATTGTCACTACCAATCAACACAGGTGGAGTAATTTCACCTTCAGGTTTCATTACCTCATTTATGTTCCGCCAGAAGCGCTTTGGGTCAGTCTTGCTATCTTCCAAGCCAGACTTCACAAAGTCGGCCTTCGCATATTTACAACTGAGATTTATCCTCCGCCTTAGTTTCCTGGCTCTATCCAGATAGACCTGTCCGTTAGTGCTCAAAAAGAGACTTACGTTCACATCTCGTTCATGGATGAGACTCCGAATATCAGCATTCATCCACTTATTGCCCATATCCCTTACCACCTTTGTCACCAGTGGACACACTCCATCAAGAAATGATTCAATATGATTTTGAATGAAGTTCCATGCTTCACCAGCATCGGTCAAGCCATAAAATTCATCCCAATTCGCTTCACACAACCAATCCAGAAAGAGTTCTTCATCAAAGTCTTTGTATGACCTAGTGGTTATGGTTTTCTCAGTGACCACACTTGATTGTAATAATTTAACACAATAGACAGGAAGGTGGTCGCTGACCAGCATGTTCAAGGTCCCTGATTGAACATCATTATCATAACTCGACATAATATTATCCAGACATGCTGTCCGTTTTTTGTAAGGTCTAGTACATTGATGTATAAATTTATGTAGACCGTAAAATTTACATAAATCATTAATACAAACAGTAGAGGCCGCCTTTTCAGACAGGGTATTGATATTTATATCACCAAGACACCACAACTCTACATTGTCTACACCAATACTTTTGTAGACAGTTTCTATATGGCTCAGGAAATTTGCAATTTTTCCCTTAGGTGGTCTATAAACCGTTACAACTCTCATAATTTTACGCTGAGGAATAGCAATATCCAACACGTAACACTCGATGTCTTTGGTGTTCAAACATAAACACGGCACAACTTTTGTCATTGGAGCCAATTCATGCCTCAAATAGACAGCAATGCCGCCCCCCTTTTTCTTTGCCTTTCTGTCCTGTCTATATAGTTTCATTCCATTCCACACAACTAGGTCATTGTCTACTTCAGCATGGAGCCAAGTTTCTGACATGGTTACAATATCCACTCCAGATAATCTCCTAAAAATCTCATCCTTCTTACCATACATGCTTCTTGTATTCAAATGAACAATCTTCATTCCCTGCATTTCCATAAAGTCTTTCACTAGTGTAGTACTCATTTTCAACTCAGTTATCAACAAAATAAACCACTAACACAAAAACACACAAACACAAAACAGAAAGATGTCACCCAGTTAATTTAACTGGGTGACCGAAGTGGCCCCTACAGCAGACCAACTTAATGTACTGTAGGGGTCGTGTGAGAGAGAGCCGGCTGAGAGGGATATCCCAGGCTCCGCACTACTTAATTCACAGTTTTGTCATATCAAGACTCAACCATTGAGTCTGATGTTCACCTTTTTACATCATGAATGGTAAAAAAAATACGATAAAGGTGTTATATGAAAAATAAGGATAGCTATGATATCTTAATGAACACATTGCATAATAACATCTCAAGAAATTACAGTGTGTCAGTTAGATAATGTATATCAGCCACTACGAACTGATAAATGATTATTAGTGTTATCTCCTTACACAGCAAATCTTCAGCTGAAAGACACATACGTACCACTATTTGAGATTGTGGGTCTCAACATAGTTTTAACAATGTCTTTGATGCGCTAAGGCATTTAGATATCACGACACGTGCCTCAAATGGAAACCAACTTATTTACAAATTATATACAATCATTTGCCCAACGGACAACAAGACTTCATTTGAGAGTCTAGCTGACCATTCAGCCAAAAAGCATCAAAAGTAAACAAAGAATAAAAAGTAAAAAAATAAAAGAGACAATGACAACTGTCCCTATGTACTAAGCCATATTACATCAATCCTCTTACTGGCCTCATGAAAAAGTCAGACTAACAAGAGTGATTGACACATTCCTCTATGTACACAACTATTTAAAACCCAAACAAATAGTACAAATATTACAAAAGACGGATCACAGGAAGTAAATAAATAATAATAATAATAAAGCCCCTAATTTTTGAAACCCCTTTATGACAAGATGATTTAATGTTATACTACTCATAGTACTCGTCCTATAAATACTACATATTTACTGTAGTCTGAATGAATTTAGCTATTCCGGGCCTGCTCAGTAAAATATAGAACATTGAACGTCCAAATTAAACTCCCAGCAAACAAAGCACAATACCTAACACAGAGAAAACGCATCAAAGGCTCCATCCATTCCTATTTCCATACATATTGCACGTACTGTAGCTTGCAAAGCCCTTTGGTAATGCCCTGGAGGAGTGCTATTAAGGATAAGGTTAATAGGTCATCATGATATTGTACTCTGAGTTGGGTAGATCACCCAAAGGATGGCTAATATGGTAGAGGCAAAAGGCCATCCCCCCAGATCTGCATTGGAATCTGCTGATAAGGCACGATACTGGTTGTTACTGTTATAGTTTGATCAGGCTGTGACATCTAATATATCCAGTTAGTCTTACACTTGCAATCAATTACTTGATGAGCGTTATCTTCGTTCGTTAATTTATAACAAATTGGAAGTCGCTATAAACAACTGTACAACAATAGGCCCAAGAGTTTGAAAGGTCGAGGGGCTTATTTTCCCAAATGAAAGTGAAGGCCCGGACCCCCCCCCCCCCCCCCCCGGACCCCTTCTATCCGCCCGGTAGACTCTCTAAATGTAGTGCTGCTGTCCTCTGGTATTTTCACAATTTAGCAGAAATACCCAGCGTTGTTTCGATGGGACATATCCCCTGGGAACTTATAAATACTGTTTTAATCCTACTCTAAAACACCCTGCCACTACTTGACATTGTTGACTGGTGTAGGATGGCTCCACAACAGTGTATGAGGCAGTCAGGTCAGACAAGGTCCTGTCATAGCTATACATGAGTTAGACAACCCCGTCCCATGGAGATAACCCTCCAGTGTTTGTCGTTGGGAGTTGCCTTTCCATTAAGTTAGTTGTGTTTTGCGAGCCAAGATAGGGGTCCCTAGTTCCTGACTGTCCGGAGGAAAGCGGCGCTTTTACCGAGAACCAAGGACGCGTTTTCCCACCGGTAGTAGTATCTAAAAATGAACCTCTGCTCCTGATGGCGATTTGAGTAATGAAAGAGTCACAATGGACGAGCCCCGGAGACATTTTAATAACTGGCCCTGTCGTTACATTGAAAATAACGGTGGGGATGGAGGTACTATAGGGAAAGACAGTTTGCAATTAAATTCCCTTCCTGAAAACTTTTAAGTTGTTCGGATTCCCCTCAGGGTACTTTTTATAATCAACGTCCTACTTTTCCGTTCTCTACCTATTTAGTTGACATTTAGCAGAACGATTATTTCCATTTAAGCATTACACATGGAGGTTTGGGGTGGAAGATGAGTAGTGAAGTACACCTATCAGACCTGCGACAGGTACATGGGGACAGTGAACACTACAGAATGACTGGGGAGCAGTTGTGAGTGACAGAGCAATGTGTTATTTGCCAGGTGACATGAGATGTCGACGGATACTGGCGTTTATTGGAGGGTTATCATTTGCTGTCAAAAAAAATAAAGATTTGATTTCGCTCTGGTGGCGAGAGCCTCACCCTATATATGACAGTTAATATTGAAAGGCAAGTAGCAGGGACACGGATAATAGGGCACAGACTGGATTTTTTCCCTCGCCTTGGTGGCCTACTGATACATGTGAGAAGAGTGAGGAAGTGGAGCGCCCCTACTGTCTACAAAATGGGGGTAGCCTTGAGCTACTCCCTTATATGCTCGCCAATAGCTCAGATGCTTGGCTGTACGCCCGAGCCCACCCCGCCGGCCACCGACCACCAAAGCCTGCGGCCGCGTCCTGAGCTACTCCCCGTGCTCGCTTATTTCGTTGTAAAAGGCCCTCGGCGAGTGCATCTTGTGTGGCTTTGTGAAAACAGCCTAGTGTTTGGCTGCTGTTGTAGTGTTTAGTTACAGTGTCCAGAGAGCTAATACCCCCGGCACTGAACCCCCTGCAGCAGGTTGTGTCTGCTCACTGAGCTGCTCTTTTGAATATACATGTGCCTGTGCTCTGACTCTGAATGTGCTGTGAGTTGGCCATAAGTTGCCGTTCCACATTATACACAGCTGGGTCTTCACAGGCCGTTCTTCCTGATGTAAATGTATGCTTTCTGCATCTTCCAAGAATAAATAATGCCTCTCAATACTATTGGTGCGGATGCAGTGTTATTCTCTCCATGTGTCCAGGTGTTCCTACAATAAAGTACTGAACATATATAAATTATTTCATAGTGAATACGGCTGTCCCACTGACCCAAAGAAGGCCCCATTTCACACCCCTGTTAAAGAACCCTCTCCCGTATTTCGCAGCATTTTAAAATATTCATGATTTGATCACTATACAATAGCTTTTTCATATCACTTAAGTGGAATTTTGATAAATGCTTTTAATAATGAAATGAAATCAACACGAATGAGCATTCGTATAGTTCCCCACTCAGGGTTATTTCACTCGGTTTTGGCATCGCCTTGTAAGATAAGCCCTCAGTAGGGAGCTATATACTCGTAAACCTTTGTCTATTGATTTAATTGTGTCCTAGTAACTTCTACCAATCTTACTTTAAAAGCTGTTAATAATTTAGTTATTTCCCATGTATTTATGTCTTATTGTAATTGGATTCTGGTCAAGGCTGAGTAGGGATAGCAAAGAATACATTATTGGAAGAAGATCGATTGCAGATCAAGTGTGATGGAACATTATCTGTAGTCAGAGATGTAAAACTAAGTGTGCCCCAGAGGACGGCTACTAACCAACCTCTACGTCATCACACCACGCCTAAGAAAGACGAGATGAGTTCTTTCCTAGACAGACAAAAATGATTATGATAAAAACAGGGACGGCTTGAAGTGGTTTCTGGAGGAAGGCAAATGAGTATTTGCTCTGGCAGGGTGTTGGCTGTCCCGATGTTTGCCAGAGCTGTAGTCTAATATGGTGTGGGGGTAAGTAGGGTGATGGGAATGGCGCCCAGTTATTTGCCCCATGGTAATCCCTCTCATTGGAAGAACATGCACGGCAACATGCATTACCATAATTATGAACCAGTGGTTTAACTAACACTTGTATCATGTTTTGAACTTTACGGCCCACTGTTCACCTTTGTCCATAGCCATAGCCACCACTGCTTTTAATAGGATATCCCAGAAAGTGTATCAAAACTAATTCTGTACATCCGACCGAATACCTGTTTTAGAAGGCAACACAGGATTCATTTCTAAATGAATTCCATGGTGATCATGTCCCTGTGTACTCTACCAATTCACTAAACATATTAGGTTTCCTTTTGTATATTAAATTCACTATAACTGCGGGCAGATAGCCATCATTGACTGATGCACCGCTATAGTTACATACATGTAGGTACAAACAATATCAGAGGTCGGAGTTGAGATCCGCCAACTAAATAGAGTACCTGCCCGCCATTGTCAATTATTTCACTCTGCCCATTTTCCATGTTGAAATATTCATACGCGCTAAGCGCAATGAACGAGATGTGGTGTGGCTAGAACCTGGATGCTGATGATGATAAATTCAAGCTGCTGGCTTGTTTATCTGAGCGAGTATCCATGTAGTGAGCAGGGCTCCTATGTAAGGGGATCCCTCCGTGAAAGGATACACCCGTCCCCCCAGTTCTAATTAGAAATATGATGGACCTTCCCCCAACACTGGACAAGCAGAGAGGGATGGGGCCAGAGCTATAACTGAAGCCCCTGGAATATGTATCAAAACACTACACGCCATGCTGATGTATTTAACACTGTTTAAAGAGCATGGGAGATGATTTAAGAAATATCCAATAATTCTCTAAAAACAGATATTATCACAGTGTCATGGTTGCTTTTAATGCTGAGTAGTGTACATGTCTCCGGTCATGCAATCCATTTTGTAATGTTGATAACATAAATGAGCTTAATTGGAATAAGGTTAATGACAGCATCTCTACATACATAATGTGTATTAAATATTCACACGGATGACAGTGTGTTATATCAGTGTCGGTGTGATGGTGGTAGGGCTTTTTAGACATAAAGCATATAGTCTACCTCGGCATAATTAAAGCAGCATGGTAAGCTGACTAGTATAAGCTATACAGTTTAGTCTGAAGGACACACACATTTGTGATGCCAGAGGAACGTGTGCAAGAAGACAGTTTAAACAGGAATTTGCAACAGATTGGAAGTCGGAACATATGTACATGTACTTAAATACATTATATGTCATGTGTTTTCTCACGTTTATTAATCCTTAGATATTGATCTAATTTTGAGGATTCTAAAACATAGAAACTGTGCCAGTAAAGACACTCAGATCATAGTGCAAAGTGGTTGAGTGGGGAAATGCATGGTTGCATGTATTCTAATCCTGGCAGGTGTACCCGTATCATTCTTTATCTCCTTTCTTAACATGTCACATTGCCTTGCCTTGCCTTGTTTTGTCCTGTCGTGTCAAATGTAACTTACAAATCAAAACAAACTTAAATTGTTTAATTAAATGGAAATGCCAGTCCAGCGATTCAAACACATTGAATGACAAAGGGCGCTCGTTACTCTGCATATAAACTTTGTATCTAAAGTCTGAACCAGAGGATTCGTTGGTTTAATGGGTGCTAATTATCACTGTTCCAACGCGGGATGCCATTCAGCAAAGTGTCCCAGTCTAATGCATTATAAACGTGCCCCAGCTATTCATCGGCACAAACGCCTACAATTTCTTACAGAACTTTACAGAACAACCTATGGATATAACAATAGCCCGGGTACGGAAGAAGGCAATGACACCTTACGGAGACAATACAAATTATATAGGCAAAACTCATTTGGCACGACAGTGGAGCTTTTGATTTGTTGCTTTTGTTTTAGATTCCGTATAACTATAGCCTGGGGGCATTACTCTGCCAATACTGTCTGTGATTAGTCGTTCCCGACAGGAAGCATGGAAGCTCCAGACATCAGAGGTGCCATTATCTTAAGCAGACATTCTGTGATCTTTTCAATTAGATCCCTCTTTCAGTAGGGTGTTCCAGACAAGGCACATGATGGGAGGTATAGTTTACTTCAACCATAGATGTCTGGTCTAATACGCCTATTTTATCTCCTTTCACACCGTAACAATTAGAGGTGTACGGACAATCTTTGGATATAGAATTCACTCAAAAAATATTATTATAAGCAAGAAATGATTTCAGTTAAGGAAACTGTTGTTTTGATTATGTTGCATACCATTGTGTTAATGACATAAATTAAGTGATATCCACAACTCAATGTGGCTGTTAAACTTGTATTACGACTCCATTATAAAGGTAATCTGAAGCGCGCCTCCATTTATTTGTGTAATTAAAGTTCGATTCTCTGCAAATTCAATACCATTTTGGGCCATGGTGTTTAATTGAATTGAATTTTAGGAACCATGATGGGAAAATGACATTCAGGATCAAACTACACATTTCATCTATCAAGGGTCATGAAGTCATTCTTGTAAATGGGACAGTATACCCCAGCCTTTTGAAATCCGTTTACCTGACCATAGCTATGTGAATGGGATTAATTTCTAATTAAAATTAATTCATTTGTAAAACGATCTGCTACTACAAAGAGTCTCGATACCTCTATACGGATGTGCAGAAACCCGTAATAACTGATGCACAGTACTCAACTCATAAGTGAACACATTATTTAAATTGTGACAATGCTCTAATGTCAGAGCATTAATCATAATATGTTCTTCAACTAATTTTAAATGAATCCCAAGCTTGACATTCGTATACTATTGTCAAGTATCACCAGCAGCATTGCCAACTATAGCAGTGGAAGCTATAATGATAATAATCGAATTGATGAATTTGACCAGATGGAGTTACCCAAGCCCTGTGGTTGAGACTATGACTTCCAATGCTAGACCATGGCAACCGGTTTGGGGTTGGGGGAAATATTTGGACCAGTGGCACCGAAAACTCTTTTGGGCTAATGGTCATTTGGACTTGTCAAACACTATTAACACCAGGACACCATTTTAACAACACATTAATGATTTATGAAACGCACCCATGGACGCTGAATTCTCAGGGAAGGTATTTTTTTAATGCTGTTGAACCGTCTATCACTCCATCATCTGCAGGATCAGAATAATCTGGATTCGTTAAGGGATGAATGCATTTAGCGGATACGTTCATATCACAATTGGTAGGGTGATACTAATAGGGCACACCTGAAAGAAGTAGATACCAGATCAGAATCACATAAACAGGAGAGGTGCATGTGCTTTGTTTTCTATTTATTTATTCATTTATTTATTAACTTGACAAAATCAGCATAATTAATTCCAGAGGGAACTAGATGCGTGATCGCAGGAATATTAAATCATGTTAAATGCCATTTCTTCACCTGTTTGCCATCCACCACCTTTTAAGAAGCCAGCAGGTCGTCCGCTCCTGACCTGCATTATACGACCCGACTCACATTTACTCCAGCAACCATCTGGTGCCTCTCTGAACCCCCACTCTGAATCTGACACAAATTTCAACTTTCTTGTGTCCTCCAAAGACACTTCCCATGCGACAGTCGCTGTCTCAGGGGCGACCCTGGAAGAAGTTTTCTTTGGCGGCTGACGTCACCAGAACCAGGGCGTGAATGAAGGGAAGGCAGACGACAAAGGTCGGTGCAAAGGTCGTCTGCTGCAGCTCTGGCAAAATGGCGGGAATTGCCATTGAGTGAATGTGGATGAAGAGCACAATCAGCAGACGACACTGTATAGGTCCCATGGATGCCTGTTTGTTGGGACTGGTCAGGGGAGCCCGATTTCCTCCGATAGCAGCAATTGTCGTCTGCAGAGTCTGGCAGTGGACCAGACGACTCTCTTCTACTTTGGAATTGTAGATCAAACTTGTACACCCATATGTTACTGAACAATAATATGATAAACTTGTTCATGGGTCTTCAATGAAGTATGTATCCCCATTATCACCAGAGATTAACCCCCAACCCCTGCAACCCTTGTTCAAATTGAGATAACTACTCCCTTGGTGCGTACATACTTATTGGAAGGCCCCGTAGACGCAAGATTAAGAGGAATGTGATGGCCGAAACTAAAAGTTTGTTAGCAACCATTGGAGATGTCGATCGTAAGATACCATCTCCGGCAGATGTTCTGACCATTATTCACTTTTGAACCAATCAGAAAGACAAACTGTCAAGTGAAGTTAATCGTCTTTGACTGCATTTTAACGCCTAGAAATGATGACAAAACCTGGAAACCATCCCAGCTCCTCACCTCATGATGGACGTTAATGGCATATTTCCCTTTAAATAATTCCCCAATCTGAGCGGTGTTCCCAGCAACACCAACAGTTTTTTTTATTCCACCCCACCCCTCCTTCTCCACCCCCTGGTACTGATGAGAGGGAAGCTGGCAGGTTCACTTGTCGCCAATCGCCGTGAGACAAAGCAGGATTGACCCTGAGGAGTTACACGGCGGATGGGGGCACCCTCGCCGGCCACCACCTCATTGGTTTTCCTTCTCCTCCCCTCCTCTTTTTTTCACGGAAATTAATTCAGGCAGCCAGATTTTGGCGAAATAATCAATCCCAGCCGCCCGTCCCTCCGTTTTGAACTGTGATGGTGGTGTTTATTTTCACATTGAGAGGGCCTTTGTGCGGGGATAAAGAGGCATTCTACTTTGCGTATAAGAAGTAATTTCTGTGCTGTGATTATTTTAGCCCGTGGAGGTGTTTTTGTGAGGGTGTTGGGGGATGGTGTTGGGTAGGTCGGTAGAACAGTGTCCCTGATCCGCGGCTGATCCCAGAATATCGTTAAGTGGGTGGTAAGGGTGGGTAAAGCCGCTGTGAATGCCACAGGCGCCGTGTACCCTGCATGTCCTACCACGGTAGGGATTACCCCCCTGTAGACGAGGCTGACAGAACACAAACCATAATAAGCCACTCCCCGCTACAACAACTTCAACTAACCAGCATCCAAGAGCTTCAGATCTCAGATCCCCTAGACATCAACCATTCTATATGGTCACTCTGTGCCACCCAAACATCCACTGTCATCCACCAGCTCAGTGCATTGTCACCCTTTGCTACCCTACTGTCATCCACTTACTATCATCCACCTTATTTGACACTCATGTTTCCAGACATCTTGATAACTGTATTACTGATTTACTACTGACTACCGGCTACTACACTCACTGCTTTCCAATTGCCTCTGGTCATCTATTTTGCAACCCTTTTCAGACCCTACCCGTCCCGGCACCAATCAGCCATTGTGCACTGTCCACTGTCCACTCTATCTCCCCCCTGTACAAGGGCTGCCACCCACGTCTACCCTGTGTGACCTTGCACCTTGCCCTGTCCTCTATTGTCCATCCCTGCTGACTCCTGCTGCTCCCTGCCTGTCAGCCGGAACTGCCCCCTCCCCTCTGCCCTCCACCACACAACGCCGTCTGCCGGCCGGCGGGTGCAGGCCACAAGTAATTCCGCCCGCCCGATTGAATTATCGCGCCGGCCTCGCCAACGACGGCGACAGCGATTAAGCCCCCCTATGTCCCACCTCCCCAACCCCAGCCTCCACAACCCCTCAAGCCACACAGGGAGAACAGCGCCGTTATCGGCGGGTTTGTCGCCAGGTCGTCATGCCGCCATCTCCACCACAATCCGCTGCTGATCGTGTGCCCCCCTGACAAGTATGTCAGCCTCAATCTCCACCCGCAAGTGTGAAGCAGGTCATCACAGGTAAACCCGCGCCATGCCTGCCCTCCTGATCACGACAATCAGCCCAGCTGACGAGCAGCAATGGATGTAATTTGGGGTTGTAGTTGGTGGGGGCTGTCGGCCCATGTACAAACAGCCCTCTATATAGATGCACTACAGATTGGGGTAGGAGGGGAGCAACTCACACTATCTAATCAGAGACATGTGAACTGTGCAGGTGTGGCCTTTGGAGACGCCATGTATACCCTCTGACATTCATAAGCTAGTCGTTCATAAACCTATCTGTACCTATCTGCCAGGTACACAGTGTTTGGGTGGTACAGGAGGCCCATACAATGGTACCATGGGGTGCTAGGTACAGTACAGTACAGGGGGCCCTTACACTTTACAGTGGTACCATGGGGTGCTCAGTACAGTGTTTAGGTGATACAGGAGGTCCAAACAATGGTACCATGGGGTGCTCGGTACAGTACAGTACAGGAGGCCCTAACAGTGGTACCATGGAGTGCTCAGGGCAGTGTTTGGGTGGTACAAATGTGCAGGAGGCCCTTACACTTTACATACAGTGGTACCATGGGGTGCTCAGTACAGTACAGTAGGCCCTAACAGTGGTACCTTGGGGTGCTCAGTATATTCTTCACCGGAAACAGGGTCTGCTACAGAAGCCAAATGTGGGGCCCATAAATGACACGTGACCGGAAATAAGATAAAGCTGACCGGTGATTGGTGGATGGCGGGTGGGCGGTGCATGCGCGTTGGTGAGTTTTGATTGATAAGCGAGAGCTGTGATTGGTCGGAAGTCCATGTTTGCTGTGTCTGAGAGCGAGGTGAACCTGTTAACAGATGATGCCATCACGGCACAATGACAGAACAAGGGACTGCAATTAGTGACGTGCTGAATACGTCATTGACAACCCATGGCATTCAGACACAGGTAAAGTCTGCCATGGGCTGTTAATAACTTAAAGCAGTAAAGTGATGTAAAGTAAAGCCATGTGAGGCTAGTGTCGTAAGTCAAGTTGAGACAGCAATAAAGATAAAGAATATATCAACAGTATCTAGACAATGTACAAAAGCTGGAAGACAGCGGAGGACAGACAGTCCGCGAGGCAACCAACACAGGCACAGTGCTCACGATATCCATGCGGAGAACGAATATGGACAGCGGAGGAGAAGGAAATAGGGAAACAGTGAGAAGATGGGGAGGGAAAGAGAGAAAATGACGCCCGTTATCCAAGTTATTTTCAAAACATGATTGTTTGATGAATGCAAATTTACCATCAACGGAAAGCTGTCGGGAACCGTGTGAGAGCCTTTCATGTTACGGCTTCTCAGCATATTCAGAGCAGGAAATTTATTTAATGACCCGTTTGTAAGGGTTTCCAAGACGGGGACGGATTTGATAGGGGATACGGCGCATTGTCTGTGCAGAACACAGGAATTCGCTCTTGTCAGACAATGGCATGATTCTGAGAGATATGATTTGTCTCTGCTGTGGTGACATCAGTGCACTGATAGGAATCACAGATCCATGCTCCTCCAAGTTCCTCCTTTACCTGTGATAGATTTTATACAGGCTATTCAAGTATGCCGTCATCGAGGGGTGCGGGGGTATGGGGATATGAGCATCCTGTTCTGATATGTACTATGTCTATATCACAGCACAAAAGAGGACACTATGAAACATGGGGTAGGGGGTCTTGAAAAATGCATCTACATTGATGGCACGCATATCTATGAAAGAGGGATTGCAAGCGATAATTTACCCTGTCTGGTATTTATGATAAGTAGAAAGCCAAATCTACTATCAATGCCATTGTAACTGTTCCACAATATATATCCGTCAGTTACTCCTTCATTGGCCCCATGATGTTTCAAGGTTGCCAGTATACTTTAGCACTATTGATGTTGATCTCTTCAACGCTATCTTACTAGTAATCTAAAGCGACCCTCTCGCCAAAGAGATTGGGGCCGCATGAAATTATTTGGGGAACATGAATGTGAGTACCACGTTAGTTATACTGAGGCTCAGATCCAGGGTGCACCGGGCTTGGCAGCCAGTATAAAACCTACTCATATAACATGTATAAGTTCTACAGGTGGGGTGTTAATCACGCTCACCTGTCTGCACCCTAGCCATGCAGCTGCGAGTCTGCGAAATGTAACATGTGACATTAAAACGTATGGTTGGGGCATCAGCTACTAGGGTAGAGCACCCATGAGATGGATGACTACCTGGTCTGTTGGTACTTTGAGTAGAACGGTACATTGATCGGGAGCCTTATGGATAATAAGCCCTTATGACGATTGGCCCTGAGGACGACTGGCCCCATGTCCTACAAATATTATGTAACATGTATAGTATAGATATAAGATATATATAGAGAGAGATATAGATATCAATTTTTTATCTTGGGCAATAACATCGTCCGAATGTTAGATACACCTTTGAAAGGCTGTGCTCGCCTCTCCTCTTGTATCCACTTTATGATAATTGGAGTTAAAAACCTACCTTTATATTAGGAAACTAATACCTTCCTTTCTCTATTATTATCATTATTATATAAGTAATGACCTTAAGTCAATACATGATAATACAGCTATTCATTTACATGTGAAATATATAAGCCATCACATGGGTGTGAAAAAATACAGGCATATCTGCTTATATACCTCAGTCTAAATAAAAGAAATTCAATCAATCAATCAATGTCTATAATACCCGTGGAAGATTGGCCCCGTGATTAATGGCACCCTGATTGAGACATACCGGTCTACTCATTGTACCAACAGACCAGCTGGTCATCTCATGGAAGGTTTACCCTACGGACGTATGCAGAGTGTTTGTTAACGACCCAAACAGTCAGGGTGCAGTGAAGACCAACCAGACCACTGGGTTTTATATTATGGTGGCTGGGGGATTAAAGGCCCAGTAGCAGCCAGTGTGGAGCGAGGACTGGACCTATGGGCTTTATGCAGTGTGACACGATATATGAAAAGGGTGCAGGGTACACTAGGGGTCACTAAGTAATGCACACAATATGGCAGCTGGGGGTTAGGTATGACTGTGTACCTCTGTTTGTGTGCTATAGTATAGGATTACTTCACCAATGGTGGCCTCAGCCCAACCTAAATGAAGTCAATATCATAGCAGTAGGGTGTACCAACGCCTCAATAGGCACAGTATCCAGGCATTCCAAGCTATGTTATAGAATAGGCGATTAGTATAATCCAAACATTATCTAAGGTAAGCCCCCTGGGTGTTGGTACTTTATTGTATACATATCTGGGTGTTGCAGAGCTGGTATGGGGGTGGTGGTTGGAGCCTTGCCAATGAGCAGGTAAACAGTGAGCTGCTCTTTAAGTACACCTACATAAGCCCCACGTAATGACAGCCCACAGCATTAGGCCCCGGCATGATTCTGGCACATATAGCGTCACCCTCTACCTCACCTCTCACCTGCCCTGGCAAACAGTTGAGGCCCTACTGCAAGTAGTTCTGGGGTAACCTAGATATTTCATATAGATCTTTGAAACGGCTCCTGGCCTGTCATTAGACATGGTACTTATTAGGAGCTGCATGGAGGTAGGCGTAGTGTATATAGGGGGGAGGTTTGAGGTCATGGATCAGTTCTCCTTGCATGCCAAGAAGCCTTTAAATGTACTTATGATAACATTGCTAAATTGCCTGTTTCTCTTCTCTTATGGGAAGTATATATATCATATTGATATAATTGAAGCAGCAGAGCGATAAGGTTCACCACCACCATCCCCTCGTCTAAGTGCAAATTAGTGCTAAAAGGTGGAGATAGTTTCCAGTACGTGCATACATATTATAGTGAAGAAGGGGTTAATAAGATAAAGAGATAATCTCCTCTACGGGTTAAGATGGCAATTGCGTTGTATTCATGTTAAATAATGTGAGTTTAAGGGCCCTCATATAATTCTGTAATCCCACAATCTACTCTCGTTCCCAAATCCTTCCGAGGTAAGGCTTTGTTGACAACCACTATGACCTTGAACTCGGATTTTGCTGGCTTGGGCAATCCCTGCTGGTAGCTTGGAACCAGTGAACAGGAACCAGAATGTTTGATAGTAGTTTTACCTTCATACTTTCGGGTTCCATTTTCCCTTCCTGCTCGTGGTCCCAAGCTAACCACAGGGACTGCCAACCTAAACCTAGCAAAAGTTCAAGTTCAAGGTCATAGTCGGAGGGATTTGAGATATTCGAACGAGAGTACATACAATCAGGCAGTGACCAGACACCCACACATCATAGCTTGCAAGCTAAGTGGTGAGAGCAGAGCCAAGATCTTACGAGGTTGCTGATGTCACTGTAAACACACTATTTGCAGGAACAGGTTTACTCCCATATATTTCCATCGTAATATAGACACCCATTGTGAACCTCTCCTCGTGGCTGCGAGGCATTAATTATTATAACATTGTCTTTTTCTTGCCAAGGTATGAACCTTACCCCCTGGTGAAGCCATTCGTCTAAGATAACCAGCATAAGCCCCGACTATATTATATATGACACGCCTCTGTATGATTAATTATGACTGAGGTCGATGCCATCCAACCAGGGCGTATACCCAACCTTGCTGTTAACATAGGTATTAGTTACATGTTCCGGAAACCCCTCCAGGACCTTGCTTCTCTGGGTGTTTTATAATCACTCAATGTTGCCGAATTGCACCCGATTTGTTCAACCAAATATCCAACTACAGGAATGTATTAATGTGCGAGAGATTGTGGATTCGATCGTTCAAATTTTGTTCATATATTTCTTGAACGTTTTCAATAGCAGGCAATATTTGAAAACGTCTCTAAAATTACCTAGGGTGATTAGGACGAATTAGATTATTCCTATAATTATGTCGATATGTCTTAACTGACCGTCAGATCCTTTATTCTGCATAAACCACGGTTGCCTAGCAGCAGAGTGAATACGTTCACAAATACAACTTAATTGCTTTTAATGAAAAATGTTACGGAGTAATAGTAAATAATAATGGACTGCATTTCCAATACCCTTTTCTTCCTTTTGGAGAACACTGTGCACTGTGGGTGGGGGCTCACATCGATGGGTTATAAAAACCACTTGCTCCTGTCGAAAAGGTCTCCTTTTTGGCATGGACCTTTCACGTTTTCTCAGCTCACAAGAGCAACTCCCCAGGGTGAGGGGAGCCGATCTGCTGATACCCGATAAGACTTCACTCGCAGCACCTGGGCCATCATACTGCTCTCAACATGTGTGCCATTATTTCATGTTTGTTCGTGGAAATTGGAATACTCTCAGATTTAAGGCAATCTGCTGCAGCATTTCTTACATCTGGTTTTACTTGGGAGTGGCAATATGATTCCTCTCTTTTTACACTGAATCTGGTTCAGGAAGCCGCGGTGACGCTGGACTCTAGTTAATAGTTAGAGAGTTGGAGGCAAGGAAAAGTCTCCAATTTCACGGCGTGGTGACGCATGTTGATTTGTTAATGCAAATGGTTGGTCATGATGATGAGCTAGATGGCAGTGACGGAGCATAGTGGTGTTTAGTTATTCCATACCTGATACAATGGATATACTGTAATATCAATGATATATATCAAACCTCAACACGAATAATAAACATACACGGTCTACCCTACAGTATTATAATCTCATGTTTACAACATTTTAAATGTGACTGTGCATATTAATCACATAAGTCGCAGTTTGAATGTACACAGTGTTTCTAGGTATCTGGTATACCTGAAAAGAGCATGGTTAAAATAAGAAGAAACAGGGAGAAAAAGGGTCAAGAGGGAGCATGCAGACTGCCTCCAGAATGCCCCCTCCTCTCTAGCGGAGCCCTGGTCGTTATGTGACTCCCTTAGGTGAGCTATGTGGCTCCTCCTATGTGAGTCAGGGGGTCACCAAGGCTCCCATGGTCATCCAATGCTCCCCTAAAGAGCGGAGTCATTCTGGAGGCAGCCTGGGTTTCCTTTCTCTGTGGTCCTTCATTTAATCTTGTGTCTAGACGTCGGCGCTAATATGATTATGGCTATATGACATACACATTTGAGGGCCTGGATGGAGGGGACGTGTCTTGAATTTAAGAAGGGAACATGTCGCCTGTCACTGAAAATCTCCACATCCCATGTCACGTCTAATAACGCATCATGTCCCATGTCGAATTTGAGAAATATCCTACGTCACAGCACTTATATACTGTTAGAAGTAAGTAGTATCCCTGTACAGCAAATACTGGGGGCAACTTTGGTTCCAGTAGATTGTGCTGTAGACCTACAGCAAGTGGGCTTTTGTATATTTACAGCACTATATACTGTATAGGGACAGCAGAATCTTCTGTTACTGTACAGCAAAATTGATTGTAAATCATAGTCTGAAGGTCCTGGGTTCACCTCCCAGTGCTGGTGATATTTTTAACCATCCATGTGAGGGAAAAACGAATTTTAGGTGGATGTAGGTAGACCAAGAGAAGTGGCTCCACCAAGGATTGAACTCACCACCTGTGGTGTTGGAGACAGGCGCTGATCCGTTGCGCCACAGAGCCGTGTTACAAACATTCATATTGGGATATTATCTCTACTCTACTTCTCAACTGATTAATAATAATTTGTAAAGGTCTGGGGTTCGCCTCCCAGTGCTGGTGATATTTTTAATCATCCATGTGAGGGAAAAACGAAGTTTAGGTGGATGTAGGTGAAACAAGAGAAGTGGCTCCACCAAGGATTGAACTCACCACCTGTGGTGTTGGAGACGGGTCCTGATCCACTGCGCCACAGAGCCAGTATTACAGATGGTCATATTGGGATATAAGCTACCTCCGCCATGTCTGTATTAAATGAGCTACGGCCTTGTTGCTAAAGATCCCTGATGAGAGATGGCTAGACCTAGGATCGATCCCACGACCTCTCGTGTACATATATTACAGGAAAAAGTACTGTAGATCTACAAGTCACTACCATAACCTGCATCTACAGTAACAGAATTGTACATGTACAGTAGAATTTTCTGTATTATTATTTACAGCTAAAGTACTGTACATTTACAGCAAATTTTGCTGTTCACGAACAACAACTTTTTACAGTGTAACTTTCCTCATGTGACTAAGCTTCATGTCGCATGTCGAAATTCCCATCTCACAATGTGAAATGTAAGGGTCTTGGACCGTACAGTTTTTTTAAATTTATTAACAACATATAATAACAACTGATAGTGGAGGTAGCGATATTGCAAATTGCAAGTCACTGTTTATTCCGTTAAAACATCGTTCTAGTGTATAGCCACATTTCATATTATGTAAATACCTACGTACTATCCTGTACTTGCTCCAGTTGGCTAAGGTCCAGTTACAACTGTTATTTGTAGCAGATAATATAGCTACATGTCAGACATCCAGTACAACAACATGGCGACTGTTCATGGCCCCACGTGAGGCCCTTGGATACCCTACAAAGACAAACAAACCATTAGTAACATACGTCCACTAGGAGGCTGGGTGGGGAGGGGGGCTAGGGCTGGAGAAGGAAGGAGACTGCATCCCTGCAGGCCTCTCTGTAACCCGGCTACCTTAGTCCAACAATGCAGCACAGTGCCTGCTATCAGTATTGCCCCCCTCCCCCCGCAGGCTGTGCAGTGTTGTCCTAGTGAAGACCCACATTACTTACAGTAAACATGGCTACGTCTGCGGCCCACTGCTGTGATAAGGCCTCCACCCTGGGTACTGTGTGGTCAGGTAATGGCCTTCCTGTAGTCAGTCCCAAGAGTCTGACCACGTAACCCTACCAGTCCGCAGTAAATACACCCTATACTCTCCAAGTGGGGCATCCATGGGTGCCATCCTTTAGGGAGTGTTCATTTATTACCATTGTGACCTGATACGTAACGCAGTTATTGTGGCATGTAATTATCTATATACTGGCCAGGGTTACTGTTGATTGGTTTCCCAAAGGTTTCACTGACCTTGGTTTAAAGATTAAAGATTTCAATTACAGTTACTTTTCTTCATTTCTTGTGCTCTTTGATTAATCTATTTCTGGCTTCTGGCTTTCGTATTAAAAGTAGGGCTTCATTTGTTGGACTATGGAGCATGGTATTCATTTGGCTTCTGCCATTATCGCCCGGTCGTTAGCCCTTGGGGCAGGGGTTGGAGAAGTAAGACTGGTATCTCAACACACACCCGTCCCGATCAATAACATTGAACCTTGGACAAACTGTAGAGTAAGGCAGGGTTAACGCCCTGAACTGCATCTTGTCCAGTATGAAAAACAATGAAATAATATGGACTAAGCAAGTCCATATTGAGCATGTTTGGGATGGGACAAAGGCAGAAGGGTAGATTGATCTTAGAAAGGCAACCACGTACCTAGAGATGTCCACCTCAATTTTGTAGTCATTCATGCATGATAAACGCTGCTTTTGTGTATTCTCTTTCCAGCAAAGGACAAATAACGACAACACCATACATGAATAATTACATAATTAAGGTGGTCATCTCATGGAACGTGGTTACCTTTAGGTCAATCTAAAATGTTTTCACCTATGAACACTATAATGTATACCCAGGCATTGAAAATCGGTTAGAACTGTGCATTGTGGCCAATTTGACACAGCAACCAAAAGGTCTGTAACGACGACTGCGGCCTGACCTGCGCACTGCCCATTCCACATGCAGGCATTTATATCCTCCAGTGGCACTCGTTCAATCAACGGTGGGGCTGCTACCCTGACCCGTTTTCGTTAACGTGCAATCAACCTACTCTATTTCCGTAAGTTATTGCTCATTAGCCTTGATTTAAAAAGCTCACGATCAGCGGGGTAGGGGCAGCATGTAGGTGTTGTTACAGGTAGTACAGACCCTGGAGGAGCTTAATCCCAGTAAGGTGCATAACTTTAATATGTAGCTGAGCTATCTACACTGTAAACACTAATTATAGGTTTACAGTAGAATCTACTGTAGTTTTACAATACATGTACTACTGTAGATTTACAGTAGATTCTGCTGTTCTGCTACAATAATGTGTACACCTACAGTAGATTCTATTGTATACCTACAAAGAAGGCAACCAAGTTTTAACAGTGTAAAGTACCCCAATATAGTACCCTCTTTAGATTCTCACCCTAGATATGATCACCTCTGTGCACTACAGTTGTAGGCCTACATAACAGCTATTGATATGGCTATAGATATTATCACATTATCAAAACTAACATGATTGTACATATATTATGTCAGCGTTAGAGACATATCTAGATACTTAGCTATATCTATAGATGCACTACTCTGACCCCACACGCCCCAACCCCACGGAAGCGGAAGTCACCGTCAGGCGTCTGGAATGAATGGCCGACAAGGTGTTTCCGCTTCCGGTTGGTCGACGACGATGAGGGCTTGAGGTGTTATCCGCCGCCGTATGGACTTTAACCCTTGAACCGCCAAGTGTGTGATGATATGGACGTATGATACATCATTGTAGTAAAAGGGATTCCCCGCCGAGAATAATAGAAAACACGAACCGCGGGTCATAATTGTCTCATGGCATCACGGGGGATCAATTTCGTTTGTCACTATCAGAGTAACAACTTCTTCGTTTTCGCCATCTATTTTGAATTGAGCCGCATTCTTCCAAATTTGGCTTCAGTCTCTTCAATCCAATTTAATTCATTTCAAATTTGGGATTGCTGGAACATTTTGCGATATTTATTGAGATTTGGAAATAGCTAAAAAATATCGCTCCATATCATATAGACCGATATGCTACCATGGAACAAAAATCGTGATCCTGAAAAAAAATCAAAAGGTGTATGCCAGACTTCTCTATGAAAGTAATCTGGAAGAGAAACTAAGCACATATCACAACATGCTAGATACTGCATAATTTGCCAAGTTGGTGTATCATAACATAGGGATTGAGCTGGAGGTTGCGTAGGGTCCCGGCATACATGTGGTTAAGGCTAGCAGCAATTCATTAGATGCTTACATTATTAAGACGTTATCGATTAGGCAACAGGGAAGGTATCCGGGTGCAGGTGAAGGGCATTGTTGATAGCCGTGCTCACATAGTAGTTAAAGGGAGCCAGGTAAGGTACTCAAAGGGTACATGCATTGACATACATTATGTGTACATCACCAAGAATAACACGATAGGGCTCATTGTTTACTGTTATCATTTATTCCTAGAATAATTAAGTATGGAGGAGGTATATCATTATCAGATACTTCAATCCTTGAGATCTTCACATACACTTATCAAAGTGTGTCATGTGATTAGGCTAATTATTTCACGTTCAAACAGGATAAGAATTATCAATACATTATCCGGGCGCATGCTACACTGTAAAAGGTTGGTTGCCAATTTTGTAGGCGTACACTAGATTCTGCTGTAGGTGCACAGTTTATTGTAGGTAAACAGTAGAATCCACTGTAAATCTACAATACATTCTACTGTAAATCCATTTCATAGTAGATTCTACTGTAGATCTATAGTAGATTTTACTGTGTACCTACACTAACTATTTACAGTGTAATAACGTCAAGTAATTGGCAGGGATATATTAGTAAGCCACTCTTCCTGCTGTATGCTTGTTGGTGGATGAGTAGTGTGTAGTTTTTGGAGATGGGATGGATGAGGATGGGCCCTCTGGCAATGGCTTATAGTGTAGTGATGTATGAAGCAGCTTCCTGAGGAGAAACAACCACAACTACCCACCTCACCACCCCCTCCTCCCACCCCCTCACCACACTCCAGCCCACGCTATCCCGTCTTTGTGGTCTCTGGCCGCCTGCCCATCACCTCTGACTCCAGACAGCAGTTCAAAGGAAAAACTTTGACTCGGAGTATTTCTATTCTAAACGACTTGTATTTTCTTTTTCCGCACACTTCTCTCCATGGCAGATAACAGGTGGGTTTCTCAGTAATTATGACAATACACTGGTGCCCCTGGGTAACCACCTGAGAAGTGAAGTGGTAAGCCAGCTGTAGCCTGTGGGATACCAGATTAAGACGGGTATGGCCAGCCGCAGTGGTATTAGCCGGCACTTCTTACCTGTGGGTCTTCCCCCCGCCTTGAGGCAATGGCTTCCTTCTTGGTATGTAATTTGTAAAGAGTGCTGTTCATCTTCCATCCGATTACACGGCGGCATACCTGGAGGCTTCATGGCATTGAGTACTAGATGTCTACAGCTTAGAGATTCATTCTACTCTCATCCGTTATATTTACCTTGTAAGACATGTGTAGCTTATCGTAGAATTCTAAATTGAATGATGTACTCGAACCACAGCTTATCTTGGAATTCTAAATTAATTAGCTGCTAATATGCCATTGCTTCTTTTCCAATCTTTATATCACATGGATAGGCATCAGTGTCTGCTGAAACCAGATACGCAGTACGTGTATGTGACTATTTGCAGATATACACCTGGGCTATGGTGACAATGCTTTATACACAACAGTAAAATATCTCCAACATTTCCCAGCAATATAGAACTTCGACGAGAATAGAATACAGATCTCCAACCCCACACCCCCTTGCCATACATCTCATTCCAATCGCATACCTGTAAGCCTATTGCAATTTCCCTGCATTTGTCCCCAACCTATTGGCGTTAGTCTGACAACCCTAACCCTCCCTCCTGCCTTCTCCCCGCATGACGTCACAAAGCAGATCACATGATTGAGTGCTCAATGCGGACGTGAGACATGTCCTTTTACGTGGTAGACCCCCGTCGCCTACACCTCTGCCGGCGGCGCATTGACACCGGCCGCCCCTGGATGCCCCCCGCGTCGGTCTGGCATACATTTCCGCCGCGCGCCCTGTCCCGGTGGTTAATACGGCGGAAGGAAGGAGCGGACAGGAAGTAGGCGGCGACATCTCGTCGGTCCCCGACACGGCCAGAGACCCATTGCGACTTCACGCAGGCGACGTTCACGCTGGCCGTGAGTAGTATAGGAAAAGTCGGCCTGGGGACAGGGTGAAGAGTAGGAAGAGCTAGAGTAAATGTGAGATTTGAAGCCAGGAGTTAAATGTGCTATGGAGAGGGGAAAGTAAATAACAAAGGCAGTAATATTAAGACACGGTAATGACCATGTGTCGAGGGGAGAGGCGATATAGAGATGAGGAAATGGGAGAAGTGATGAAGCGAGAATAGAAGTGAAGGTAGCTGTGGGTTCAGGAGGGGGAGAGAGAAGTTAGGTTGCGAGTAGAGAAGAGCGAGGGGAGGGGTAGATCAGAGGCATCCCCTCTCTGACAGGAAATAGAAACCCGACAAGGTGTGCAATACGACAGGCAATGTTTGGACAGGGTTCCAGCGGCCCTCGCCACACATACCCGCCTTCCCAAGCCGGCGGCGATATGATCAACTTAGAAAGGGCGCTGTGCTAAAGATAAGGCCATCTGAGAAACGAGTAGGTTAGTGTCTGGGACAAGGGGCAGGGGGACATGGCCAAGCCGCCCTCCTGTAACAGGATATGGGCTGATATCACTCTCAGTTTGATAGGGTTTATATAGAATGTCCTGCCCCTTTTGAGCAAAGCTGCATGAATCTATGTCCTCTCTCGGCCATGTGTCAATGTATTCAACCCGTGTTGTCAATCAATCTGTGAACAATATGTTAAGTGCCTAAGGGTATAAAGAACCAAAATAACACGTACCATTTTCTGTCGCCCTTCTATAAGGTTCATTACAAAACGATATACAAATACTTCTTCAATAGAATGATGTATCGGCAAACGACTATTAACACCCCTGGACAGAATAAATCATTACTCAAAGGTGTTGAATAGAGCTATTTCTGTCGGATACAGCAGAAACCTAGATTTGAGTTATTATTGTTTTTTTGGTGTCTTTTTTTAATCGCGGGCTAAATGTATAGGATATATCTTTTTTGTGACCAAGATTCACATTTAAATAGGTTAGAATTATTGATCTTCAAAAGTTGGGAGAATGTAGGTTATTCATATCCCATTGTATATTGCGCGGTGATTAGAAACCATTTCTTTCTTTCGAGTAGCCTAAGGGATTTGACTATTTCTGAACAATGCATACACTTACCAACATGCTTCAAATGATTCATCACAATAATTATATCGATGAAGGATAGAGTACAATGAGGAATATTGCTTATTCTGCAGCCATGGACCATCCTCCCACAGTTGGTCACAGTCTGACTACAGCTCCCGCGTCCACTCCCACTGGACCTGCCTGCTTCCTATATTATATACGTCTCGTTAATAATACACGTGGTATCCCCCATGCCTTTATGACCGTAAATCGGCAGATATGAGGGACAACAGCCTTGTAACATGCAGGAGGAGGCCTCAGCACCCACCACCTTGCTACTCCTGCACTATGTATGCATGAGCTACGGTCCGGCCCTGTATTAACGCCCCACTATGGGCCGCTCCTCCTGTTCTGCCCATTGCCCGTCCACCACAACCATCTTGCTCTCAGAGGGCTTTCCCATGTCGGGGCCCTTATTGAGAACAGATTGTTTATGTAGGGTCACCCACCACCACTGGTCAGTTGGAGACGGGAGGGTCCCCTACCCTGGAGCACGCCCTGTATATATATACAACGGTCCCTCATACAAAACAGAGTGGGGTAGGAGCGCTACTTTTTATATACTACTATGTTACTGCAAATAGCAGTGAAGGCAACTAACGACGAGGCATAGCTAGTGCTGCATTTACATATACCGAATATGATATGCCGAATGCATTCGCTACCATTATATTCTTGAGTGGAACAGCTCAGAAGTATAGCAAAGAAAGCGATATCTCCTTTTTTATAAACGTCGATATGCCCAATCTATACACCTCAGCGCTTTGTCTCTATGTGTACACATCTCTCATATAAGAGGCATATTGGACATTACAGACAATTAGACTGGTGGGCCAAGCCTCAAAAGTCCTCTAGAAATCATTTCTAAGGGCATGGAGCAGTAGAGCTAGGCAACATGATTTTTTTTCATCTCTGGAACGTGCCGAATCTGAATATCAATGTTGCCCAGCTTGAATTTTGGGTCTTCTATGTTTAATCTTCAAATGAAAAAAAAAGTAAGAAAAATACCAAAAATTGAAATAAAATCTAAAATAAGTAACAAAAAGCCATATGATGACTCAAGCTCTTGGGATATTCATAGCTGAGTGTCTCCTCAGCAATGATTAATGATATAGTAATCTTAGTATGAAGGTCAAGGTCAAGTTGAAGAACAAGAAAGGTGGGAGATATCTTGTGAATCAGAGTGGATATTTTATATCTCATCTTTCCATTTGTGTTCTTCACTAATAGTGCTTATTACAGGTAATATCGGAGTCAAAGGTCAAAGGTCAAAGGTCAGAAATCAAGGAGATTCCTGTTATAATTTCTATATTCTACAGGCCCAATATGTACCATGCTGAGACTTCCCAGGAGACCTGCCTGTAGAGTCATTGTGGGACAACAGCAGCAGTTGCAATGTCAACTGCTAGTATACATATATTTTGGTCCATTCTATGACCTTTCCTACATGAAGGAAACTGGCCCCAAGCACAATTCAACTATTATGCAAGAACTTGATCCACACTATGATTGGAGAGTGACTGGAACTGCTAGCTCCATGTCATCATTCATGGAGTGCAGACAGAATCCCACCCAAAAGAGCAATAAGGACTTTGGTAAGTCTACCAACCATTTTGTGCATTCAATCTAATGATAGGTTTTATGGTTAAAGGGTATTCATTGTTTAAGTTTAATAATGTAAGGCTGCAAGACCTTACAGCATACAATTGATTTGACCAGCACCCTAGCTCTGCAGGGATCATGCAGTCAGGTCCTACAGACTGATTGTTTTTATACCATCAGAGAGCTGGCATTATGTAACAGGTGGGTCAATGGATTGGGTGGTGGGGGTATGGTTATAGCCACTCTCAAGGACATGACCCCTGGGTCATGTAAAAAGACCACTGCTCCCTGTTATATTGACTAGGCCCACTACCTCAGAAAGTGCTAAAGGGTAATTGTAATTGGATCATCCTCATCCCTATAGAATGATCCACATTTTTTATGCACCCCTCCCCCCCAGGCAGGCTTCAAATTCATTGTACAAAGTTGTCTTTAGCTTTATTACTGGTTTGGATTTTATGGTAAACAAGGTGATGTCCCCAGGTAGACAGGAATGTTTTGCAGTGGCTTTTAACAGCCTATGAATCTGGTTGTGAGGTGGACATGGCAGATATCCTAAAACACGAACTAATGCCAGTTCCTCTATCACTTGCAGAGCTGAATGGTGAGCTTCGCACTGGCAATAGGTCTTCACTGACAGACATAATTATTACTCACTGACATTGATTGCTCTGAGAACATCAACTACATGGATGCATGCATTATCATTGATGGACAGGCAGTCATTGCTGCAATTGGTAAACCAAAAAATGCAAAAACTTTCTGTGATCTAGCGAATGTCTTTGTGAAGACTGTGATGCACATTGGCAAGAAGTACAAAAGAATTGATCTAGTATTTGACAGATACAAACAAGAATCAATCAAAAACAAAACACGGACACGACGCAGCAAGGCAACAAGACCAATCAGGCGTATGATAGAGAATGATTGTGATGTACCTATTCCCAAAAGCTGGCCCAACTTTATAGCCATGTCCGAAAACAAGGCTGATATCAATGAGTTCCTCTCGAATGAGATCCTTGAGATTGTGTCACAACAAAAATATCGTAGTTTCTGGAGGATTCACCCTTGCTACTGATGTAAGGTCATCAGATCCTGCAATGGACATAGCCAGTCTCAGAGGAACACATGAAGAAGCCGATACCAGGATTGTTTTGCATGCAATTGATTGTGAGTACGAAACTGTAGTTGTTCATTCTAATGATATAGATGTTCTTCTACTCCTCCTTAGTCATGTTGGCAGTGTCATGTGCTCAAATATGTGGATGATATATGGCACTGCAAAGAACAGAAAACACATACCCATTCAGGATGTAGCAAAGACATTGCCGGTAGATTCACTAGATGGACTTTTGGGATACCATGCGCTTACAGGCTGTGATACCACATCGTACATATCAAGCCAAACGAAAAGATCTACCAGAAAAGTCTTTCTATCTCACCACCAACTGGTCCGAGATTTAGGAGAAGGAGACCTGACTGCAGAGAAAGAAAAGAAGGCAGAGGAATTTGTGTGCAAGATGTACAGAGCTCATGAGATAGCAGATGTTGATAAGGTACGCCATATTATGTTCTCAAAATCAAAGAAACCTGAGGCACTACCACCAACCAAGGATGCACTGCATTTCCACATCATGAGGGTCCACCATAAGACCATGATATGGAAGCAAGCCGATTCTGCAGAACCAGACATTCCTGATCCAACTGCAATGGGTTGGACCAAGAGTCATGGAGAACTGGAACCAATCCTGATGTCATTAAGCCCAATCCCAAAAGCGTGTATGGAAGTCATATTCTGCTCCTGTAAAACAAATTGCAGAACAAAGCGTTGCAAGTGCAGAAAGGCTGGGTTACAATGCACAATAATGTGTGCATGTAAGAAAGTTTTGGAAGACCTGTGCTTGAATAAGCAGTAAGACTTTCACTTGATTAAGTCTTATGTATCAGCAAGATTTAGAGGACATAGCTGAACTTAATTTATTAAGCATTGAAACTATCTATGCTAGTGACTTTCACCTACACTGAATTATACATTAGAACAATGTATGATGTAAGCGCCTTTGTTAATCTTATGGTAACAATTTTCATCCAGAAAGCATGATTAGGTGTGGCATAAAATACAACAGCAAATTAAAGATGAAGATCTTTAACTTTCCTGTCTTTACTATCCTATACAGTGATTTATCATGTCCTATTGCAATTTGTTAGCTAAATGGACTTCCTAATTAGACATACTGATAAATTTCCTAGAACAAATAGATGTCAATACTACATACATATAGTACATAAATGTGTTTCATCTCCATTAGTGCTTTAGAAAATGGGTATGGAGTATTGATTATCAAATACAAAGTGCTATCAGAAACAGCCTCTCCTTTTCGACTTGTTGACCTTGACCTTTAACCATATCATACATAATTGTTAAGGTGACACTAGGCATTGTATATCCCATGAGTGTGAGTCATTATATGGCATTTAATTATTTTTTTAACATTTTATTTCAATTTTTGTTATTTTTCTTACTTTTCTTTTTCATTTAAAGATTAAACATAGAAGACCCAAAATTCAAGCTGGGCAACATTGATATTCGGATTCAGCACGTTCCAGAGATGAAAAAAAATCATGTTGCCTAGCTCTACTGCTCCATGCCCTTAGGAATTTTTCCCAGCGTGCCGACCACCAGTCTAAATCCTGTACGAATGGCATTGACTATAGGAAACCTCTTGATTGAAGTTTCTCTGGAAGGAGATCGCATGCCAACAGCCGCCAACCTCTGACCAAAGGTCACCGATGCGGACGGCACCTGACATGAATGTACCCAGCCCTAAATGATCTCAAATACCAAGGATATACACCCATATGGTCCAGAGATTACCCTGGTAGGAGGTTCAACATCACTTAGAGAAGCATCTACTCCATTGTTTGAGCCTGGCACGGACGTATGATTATAATCAGAATAGTACAGCATATAATAAATCCACCATTCTCTGTGCATCTGTTGTAACCAAACAGATTGGTGTCTCCTGTCATCAGCTAATATAAGGCCACTCAAAAAAAAGGTTGTTTCTCATCACCAAGGGCTGAAAAATATGACGATGGAGGCTTTTTATTTACTTGCGGGGTAAAATGAATACGATAAGATATGTTTTTCATGACCAAAATTGACATTTTGGTAGTTGGTGGAATTTATTGATATCTAAAAGTGGGTGAAATGTAAGTCATTTCTAGCCTTCTGCATTACTGGAGAAACGGATTGCACTTCTATCCTCTACTTTTCACAACCACTGAATGCCTGTTGACAAGGCTCACTATGCTATTGGGTACCTTGGTTACCTGGTGGCTCTGACCAATCAGAGGGCATCACTTCCTAAATGCAAAGGGACACTCTCACAGCAGAGTGTTGGATAATGTCCATATATGGAAACTGGCTTAGAACAGATGTATGGGGCCCCTTTAGTTTAGGCTGGGGCTGTAGTTGGACACAAGCTGATGTACTTTAGCTTGAAGGATGTCCATAAATCATAAGAAACATGGACTATGCTTAAAATTTAAATTTTAATCCAATGTGGCATAAAAAAGACAGCATAGGGCCTGGCGGTCGGACATTGTCGACATGAGAAAAGTGTCATGTAGCTTCCTGACTCAGGTATGTGGGACCCTTCTGCATAACTGGCAGTATTAGCTTTATTTTGATACCAAATATGCCAATATTTGTCCATTTTTATCATGTTTAGCAAAAAAAGGTTTTCCTCAAAACTTGATTTCTATGACGCGGTGATAAGCAACCATTTTATTTTTTTGAGTGGCCTAATATATATGTGCATATAAAACATCAGTTTGCAATATGAGACCTTATAATCAGTTTCATGACACCCAGTAATGACAGCCTGCTTCCCCAATTAAACATATATTTCGATCATGAGTGCAACAGTTGGCTCTTTTATACTTGGAACCCTAGTAGGCTGTTGCAGAGCAAATAACGATATCTTCAGAATAAACCGATTGTAGAGTTGAATATCATCAAGCTAGCTTTAAAATCAATCGTTATAAATGGTTACAAAAGCATTCCCTTGTAAAGATATGTTACTCAGTAAGAAATGCACAAAAGGTGTGTTTTCTTTTACACATAGCTTTTCCAAAGAATAACGATATGGTTCTTTGCTGTGTAAAACCCCACACATATACCAGGACGGCCAGTGCTAGTGGTGGCGGTGACTGCGTACTGGGCATGATGATCCATCCAGGTGCACCCTCCAACCCCCCAGCACACCTGATGGATGCTGCTTCCTCCACGGCAATAATTAATCTACTCCCTCATTGATTCATCCCACCCATGTTGGCCCATCGCTTCATTGGACCCATCCATTGAGGACGCTCAGTGGACAGAACTAACCTCAACAAAACCTGCTTTCCCACTTGTTAGCTCGCCTCTGGGTTCATTACAGCTGGCAGCCCGAGAAAAAGAGCTTCTAAACACGACAACAAACCGTCGCTTTGTTATGTCATGAATGTGTCTTTTGTAGGGGGGGAAATGGGGGATAATAGATGGCAGGCTGCGTCAGCAAGCCCCGGCACCAAAATAGAGATAGTGTAATAATGCTAGCAATTGTCTTCACATGTGTAACAATTAGTCGCTGTAGATTGCTTTGCTGCAGTTTAAGGCAATTGCTGCTGTCGTTACACTGTTATTGACGTCAGACACGACTAAAGCAAGGGAACTGCAAAAACAATAGGCATGCAGAGATCATGTTGAACCAAATTGAGATGTCTATAAGTGACATGTAGTAATAGAGTAATAATTGACAATGATAAAGTTCATGATGGAGATGATGCCTGGAGATGGTGTTGAATATGATGACTATGATGATGGTGGTGGATGAGGGAGATGGTCTTGAATATGATGACGATGATGATGGTGGTGGATGAGGAGGATAATGCTGATCGTTAACTTACTAACAGTTCTAAACCATAATAGGAGTTAGAGAATAAAGATATATTCCGAGAAGGCTAGAGGTATACAGTATGTGCATGAACACCATTAGAGGTGAATGCATTAAGGAGTTACCAGAGACCATGGCTCACCAGGTGGGATCGGGAGGTATCACAGTACCTCTGGTTGCCAGCTGTCCATACCGACAGGTTGGGATCACGTGTACTTGTAGCTCCTGCCCATCACCCTGGATGCAGGGAGCAGCCTGCCGCCTGATGGGAGACCCCCTTACAGGTGTAGCATCACCTCCACACCTGACCCCTTCTATAATACCAATAGTCTTTGCATGCAAGTAGTGGATGCATGCACCGATAACACGCAATACACCACGCACAAATATACCTTGTATTGATGTATGGGTTTTATATAGACATGTCGTATTTTGTGGACTTGGGGTTAAACAAGAACAATATGATATACATACAGCTTTTCTTTTAGTGTATATATATAACGTGTATTTATTTAGAGCTTTTCTCATTGCAAATAACATTGTGAGTTTGATATAGCCTAGCATTTGTAGCCATGTTTTCCCCCATTCGTTGATAAATGTTGATCAACCAGTTAGCAATGTTGATTCAACATTAAACTATTACTGAGCCGGGCTGCCCTCCCTTCCTCATCCATCACAGTTCACGAAGGAATCCACAGAGGGCACCACTGTGGCTGAAATTCTAGTATAGGTGTCATTTGACCTTGGCAAATGAAGCCGACCTCTAGCATGCCTGTCGTTACCCTACTTGATATATTATACACACACTTCTCAGGTGGCCACAGCCACTGCACCCTCACCCTGCTGATCGAACTCCATGGGCGGCAGACAGGGAGGGGAGGGGCTGGAGGAGGGGGTTGGCACGCGTCCAGCATGTATGTGCTGGACCCTTGACCCTGGAGGGTAATGCACAGTAAACGTGCAGTCCCATGTGTAGGTAACCAAGACAGAAAGGTCAGAGATGCAGAGCAGTCCTTACGTATATATATATATATATATATATATATATATATATATATATATATATATATATATACCGGTATATATATACATAATATATATATATATATATATATATATATATATATATATATATATATATATATATATATATATATATATATATATAATATATATATGGGGGGGGGGACTTGCTATTGTGTCTTAGATTGACACTGTAATTAGTGAACTGTAGCTGGCCCATTGTTTAAACAAATGTATACTGACATATCCATTGTAGAACTATTGAACTAATTACGTGTATTTTCTTCATTGCAGGTGAGTGTTGAATAGCAGATTTCCAAGAGGCAGGTAAGATGGTCGGGCCGGGGGAGGGGGGAAAACAGACAATTTCCTTTCGATATTCCTCCACATGTCCAGATCTTACATTATCACAATCGACAATGACAAATGACGATTTCTTGTATAGATACCATGGCATTTATTGTGTTTTGCAATGAGACCCTTCAAATGCGAGACAATTAAAGAGTTGATAATGTCATGGGGGGTAATTGTAATTCTTATTTTCTTGTGGCAAAATGAGATTTAAACGCGCTACTTGAATTGTAATTCAAACCTTCGAGGTTGTTCCGTGTAACGTATAGACTACTGTCGTCTGTAAAGGGTATCAATAGGGAATAACTGGAACCCCTTGTGGACATGAGTTGACATGAAGCATCTGTTATCTACAGGGAAACAGTCGTGGTGGCCATGATGGATCGAGATCGAAAACTGGGGCAGTGGAGAGCTCATGTAAAATGGTTGGGTGGAGTGAGGGGTGCATGGAGGGGAGGGTCAGCAAAGCACCAGACAAACAGGGGTAGATACTAACCACGCTATGCCCCTCTGTGGTAGATTATAGTTTTATTAGGCTCCGCTACTGTTGGTCAGCCTATGTTGTAATGTTCAGTTCACATGGGCAGACAGACTATTGTTGGCCAGCCAGCCTATATTGTAGTGGTCAGTTTCTATGGGCAGATAGACTAAATGTTGACCAGCCTATACTGTAATGGTAAGTGTACACGAGCAGATATATACTACTGTTGGCCAGCAGTTATATATATATTATAATGGACAGTTAACATGGGCAGATAACTTATTTTTGTTCAGCATATAATATAATCCCCAGTTCACATGGACCGATAGGTTTGGTGTGTTCTGTTATGCTCGTCGGGTTCTGGTGCACAAGGTGCGTCATGGTCGCGTGTCGTTGAGGGGCTCATGTGTACAGGATTCTTGTACTCAAGGATACTTCAGGGGAAGGTACAAGTGGAGAGAACAGAGAGGCCCAATGGTGGAGGACTTGTATAGGTACGTGTATGGTAATTATGTGGATGTTGTACTATACAGCCAGAGTAGGTAGTATTGACCCAATATATTGTTAGATTTACTAGTTGAGAATAACCATCAAATTCAATAAATAAATCCAATTGTCAGTTTGTTAAGACTGCAGTGACCTGTATAAGTAACTATAGAACCCAGGGTTGCATTAAGATAAGGTCACACATTTAAAGTCCAGAATCCTGTTCATATAATGCCCCAGGGGAGTGTTAGCTGTGGGGGGCAGGTCATAGTGGGCCCCATCCCTCCTGCACGTGCCACAGCAGTGCTGGACACAGCATGCAGACTGGGGTCTGCCAGGTCGGGGAGCACGGCTCACCAGAGGTCAGTCCTGCTCAGGTCGTGGACCGATGCCAGTGGATGTATAATTCTGGGCACGTGGGGTACAAAGCACACTATGCCGGGGCGGACCGCCAGGAGGACCCCATCAAGTGCCAACTGGCCCCCTTCTTGTCCGGCCCCTACACGCGAGCTACAAGTGAGCCACTCGCGAGGTGCTCTGACTTTTCATTAGGCAGGATTCATCACCCCCTGGCCCGGCTTAGTGTTTGTGTGCAGGGGCCGGAGGAAGGCGGGAGGGGTCAGCCTTTGGGAAGGGAGTCATGGTGTTCTCTTCGCCCACACAGTCAGCCCTTTAGTGAGCAGTTCGCCTGTTAGCAAGCTGCTCGGAGCTGCTCGCGTGAGCTGGTGCAGAACTAGCGGGTAATATTAATGAGTGGCAAAAAGCTTGGCTTCTACGGGTCATACCTTCCCATATCCTAGCGATACATCTGTGGATACCATACACTATCACCTTATGCTGCTGCTACTTATATGTTAAGACCATTACCCGATTTAACGTATACAGAGCTGTACTGGCTGTACCCTGTACTCTGGGAAGTTCCCATTCGTTTGGTGCGTACTTGGCGCTCAACAGATTCAAATCAAACTCATTTATTCATGGACATGGGTAAAATAGATTGGCTGAGCGACGCATTGCTTTCTTCATGCAATTAGTCGAGACGAGAAAGGCTTTCTAAGAGTTGTGCGTCCTATATACTGTAGCTACGCCCCGTCTAAAAGGGAACCTCTCGTATAAAAGAGTATATGCCGTGTTTGTATGATTTCCCATGCAATGCCAGGGTATTGAGGGTATATATACATACATGTACGGTAATGGGATCCGATCGGCTGACCGCTAATCTCCAATACCTCGAGAGGTGATATCTCTCTGCTGCTGACACCTTCTAAGTGATGTACCCTATATTGGACATTTATTCAGGTGCTAAGAAGATCCTGATGGTCGCATAATTCTAGAGTGCGACACTAATTACAATGTAAGACAGCAGCAAGGGGTTCCTTTTGCAGTAATTGCTGCAATATTCAAGCACGCCGCTGGTCTAATCAAATTAGGGCAGAGCAGCACAGGTACCCCAACCGTGGAGGAAAACAGGAAGGTGAGGCCGGCCCTGGGGAGGGTTAATTAGAAGTAGCGACAGCCTGATTAGTCTTTAATGTTCTCCAGGGGAGTCTGAACGCATTCCCTCTTCTTATACTACTTAAACGGGTGTATAAAAATCGCGTGGCGAGTTTTAAGGGGGTATTAAAAACTGAAGTATTCCTCCATATTGTGGTAGGTACCAGGCATAAACAGATTTAATTCCCATACAGCTGGACGCTTTTTAAAGGAGAGAGAGAGTTAAATTTCCATATTTTCCTGTTATACTTAAGAGTGAAAACCCCTTCGGTGTGAAGGATTTCTGTGATAACGACTTAAATCTTATTCAGCCCTAAGGATGTTACATGGGAGGAGTGATGGCTTTTGAGTCTAGGCACAAGACTTTAGTTGAGCATGTCTACAATTCATCACTTCTTGCAAGGTGATGTAGGAGATAATACAATTTAGGGGTGGCAGGCATTTAACAGCCACCCAGTGGCAGGGACCTATTACCAGCCCTCTTTATAGGTACTGAAGGTGGTGGGCATATGGATCCACTCCTCTAGTGACTAAAGGTAAAAGAGAACCCTTCCTAAGTACCTGCTATGAATTGTTATCCTCATGTTCCGGCCTAGTTAGGCGCGTTGTATCTCAGCTGATAATGAAGTTAGACTACATAGGACAGGTGATGCCCCTAGGTAAGTAGCTATCATTATCAATGCCTGGTCATCATCATTAAGAGAAACTATTGCCTTTTCCTGATGATCAAAGTGAAAGAAAGGGTCGATGTCTGTAGTTGTAGCGGAGGTGGGGGTTGATATGGATGAGCTGGATGCTCCAGGGTCGTGTCGGGAGGAGGCGTAGAGGTGCACGGTACCTGCTAACTATAGGAGGCTACTATTTACTTAGATGCATGGTCCACTCGACACACAATCAGCCATATGCCTCCATTGTCATAGCTGTAACGCCCATGCAATACATCGTGTTATCTCCTGCCCCCAGCCCCTGCCGTCCTCTGGCCTATTATCCAAATACTAGCCCCTGTTCATTACCCATCTATCCCTTTCAGCACGTATATATCCATACCCATTCCCTCCGTGCTCCATGACTAAAATCTCCTCCTTCCCATCACCTTTATATTGCCATTCCTCTTCCCTTACCCCATAACATCTACCCCATGTTTCCCTCATCCACTCCATACCGACCAGTGCCCCTACCTACATACCTAGCCCGCAGACCCTGCCAGTCGTCCATCGCTCTGAGTTGCTCCTGAGCTAGTTGAGCTGTTGATGGAGCTGCTCACCACCAAATGACCATGATTTACTGGCGAGCAGCTCGTTTGGAGGTGCCCTCACGTAGGTGCTGATGACGGCACAACACAGGGGCGACCCTCCATACCCCCTCCACCCCCCATCCCTCCCTGCACAGCACTGCACAAGGAGACCCCCGCCCCCTTCCCCCAGTTACACCCCCACCCGCACCTTGCCCTAACTCCCAGGAGCGCCTCGCGCTAACCCTTACTCAGGCGACATTCGCATCACATCTCAACACAGGCGCCGGCTACAAGCGCCAACTAGCTAATGCCTAGAATAGCTAAATGACCCGGGTAGAGTGTCAACTACCACGCCTGCCGTCGGCGCCGTGTTCGTCTCCAAAGTTAGCTTCATCCCCTCTCTCGGTGGCACAGGTCAGTCCGGTAGTAAATAGAACAGCCACATGCTGTAACTAAGCCTCTCCCCGATATAACATGATTTAGCTGCCATTGGAATTCTAAAATGAAGGCCGCCCCGCAAGAAATGCCAATGGAGATATTGCAACCCCACAACTCGATTATTATGCGCTTGTAAATGAATGTTCTCCTTGAGTATATCACGTTGTTGATCTTAATCATTATTGTTTATGTTTTCCTTATTTAAGCAACGTGCCATTACAATTGCAAATGTTAAAACATCAACAACCACCTTATTTAATACTTGTTCGTTCTATCATCCCACCATGGTGCACCATCAAGAAAATTTTATATAATAATTATCTTTGTGGCTATGTTCGAGTCAGTTTAGAATCAATGCCGTGATTTGCGAGTCAGCGTTGGAGTTAGCGAGTCAATCCCTGGGTACTCTCAGGCCAGGGCATTAAATATGCTTTCCTTTTATTTTTAATCCGACCTACCTCACTTAGGTTTTTATATCGTGTAACCTGAAACACACGCACACTACTAAAGGACTTGTCTTTGTTACTGTGCTCTATTATGAGAGTCTTGACATAACACAATCCTAATTCCTACAGGCATCTCCGACCACTATGGCTGACTATATCAAACTGCTATTAACAGCGACGTCATACATCTAAACTTTAACATTAACATCGACTTCCCTTGGTCATACGTTGAAACTATTACACGATTCTCTAACACTGTCTAGCCCCTATACCCCTGTATCTCGACGTCACCTGCCGTAACCTTAGAACCGCACCCAGGTTTCAGCCCAAACCCACACCATCAGACACCGACAGAGCTGCTCCGAGCAGCTCACTGTACCCACTTTATATGGGTGATACCCAACACGCACACAATCACCCATCCACGTAACCTAACATGTCCAATTCACCCACCATATAGCACTGCACCTATATACCCCTACCACTTACACACATACACACAGATCCCAGATATTAGACTCGGTATAAAACCGCCTATTACCCAGCGCGTCCCTATACAGACCTAACGTCCTTGGTACCCGGTGAACCGTGTGTGTCAAACATGCACAATTCCTAAACATGAGAATTTCAAAGGTCCAAATATGGGAGCAGATATAGCTAGCTACATTGTAAGCTTCTAAATGTACTGCCATACAAGCTTATATAAGCTAAAAAAACAAGGCACAGAGGACATTTAATGCTATATTCATACTAAAGAAGGAAACATCAGATGTATATCATCCAGTCCTTCTCGTAACCCTTTTGATGTTTTGATGTAATTATATTTTCATGTTGATTTGTGCCATTTTGACACCCAAAGGAAAGAAAAAAAGAAGAAAATAGTAGCAATACTAATAATGGTACAGGCATACCCCGAGAAATGTAATATAGTTGATAAACATAGCTTTCTAAGTCGGAAACGTTGGTTGCCATGCGTCTACCCCGCCATCGTATATATTATGTAAATGAGGTATGGAGATTGACATCACAAAGGCAATTGCCTTTAAATAAAATAAAATAAAATCAGCAATCAGATAGGGCTAAGACAGGAATAATCAGAATTCGCATTTTTTTAATTCAATAAAAATGATATCAATGTGTATGGGCCTAATGCAATGGGGGCTTTCTCAATAAAAGAGATATTAGTATCTATTTGCGTCTAATATATAGACAAATGCCAATGCCCATTGATACCGTCTCTATTGTATTTCACGAGTGGGGGCTGGGGCCATATCCCATGAAGCCACAGGCTCAGTGGGATATGCCCCAGCTCCCACGAGTGAAATACATCAGAGAGGTATCACTGTAGTTAGCATTTGCATTTATTTTTTTATTTGAAGCCATTTAATGAAGAAATCCAGGTTTTTCTTAACCCATTGAATACGGCTACATTGTATTCAATGGGGCCATTGAATACGGCCCTTCCTATAGTTAAGCATAGTAAATCTTGTATTTCAAAAAAATAAAATGCTGTTGCTTTTGTAGCAGTAGTCGCTGCACTCCCTGTGCAGTGGTAACTGAGGTATGGATGTGAAAAAACATGAAGCCATACGTATCCTTTCTAACAATGTATCCCCTCTGGTTTTTATCTTCCCGTGGGATAAAATATGTATATGTTGGACGTGTAACTAATTGAATGGGAGTTCTAGCAGAAAATGAGATAAAAAAGCAATACTTTGTCATCCATTACAGTTTTTATTGTCTGGTTCTGACTTTGGCTGCTTGAATGGATCACTATTGGAAGAGACTTTGACGACAGGACACAGCGGCACATACATTAGTACATGCGTCCTTCAAACCAACCAATACTATATACCTAATATGCCCACCCACAATCTATCACTTTAAATACTAGTACATTGTACCACGTGTTAAACGGATCTTGGATTAGTTTGACATAGAACGGACTCACTTTTCTCTTGTTCAAGGGATGCCTCATTGCAGGACAGAGGGACCATTTCTTTGGGGATGGCATCCCGACAATCACAAGTGTTCTGTGTGGCCAGCATATTCATATCTACAGTTATTGTTCGCAATTATATATATCATGCATAAAGAGGTTTTTGGGTGCCCTCTCCTGAGCCCCCAATGAAGATGTGCTGCCTATAAGATAGATAGACGTCCTTTATATGACATGTCTGAGTATGATATTATTTGTGCAATGGCCGGACTTATAAATCCCTTGGGATTATCATAATCGAAGTGTACTTTAAAGTAAATCTTTCAGGAGTGGACAGTCTGAAGCCACGTTACAGGGACGTCTGACAGCTCAAACTCATTTCAGGTATATGGATCGTCCCTCTCCTGCCCTTCTCCTCGCACCTCATGATAGACAAATATACTGTGTAGGGCATGTCCCCCTGCTCATCAACCCACATAGTTTCCTCCTGGGTGGCATCCTCGGCCCAGCGCCAATTGTGGAGGACCTTTATGCATGGGCTCGGCGCTCATTGGGGCTAGTACCTGGAGTGAGGTGCCCCAGCACTTACCCTGATTATATCGCCATACAGTATCTGCCCGACCTCTTGATCTTTGTCCACCATCCACGGTGGCGCCCTCACCCGGGACGCAGCACAATCAAGCCACGCATGCGCGACGCGTCCAAGGTCATTAGAGGTACGGGTCAGGGTCATGGACTCAGGGCTAGGGAGACTTATTTGTCAATTTTCCCTGGGGACAAGAAAAAACTGTTTCCAGTCAAAGTTGATTTGGTCAGGGGTATGGTCATCCGCATACCGGCGTAGATTGGGACAGACTTTCAGGACAGTTTTGCTGTCCAGAGGTTTTCTCGGAGGGTTTTCTGAAACAGTGGGCCTATGTATTATCCTGTATAAGCAAAATAACTATGAATTGATCGACCAACAATATTATTGTTCGATTGAAAGTTCAGCTCCTATATTCTATTGATGGGCCTATAACAGTGTATAACATTATGAAATAAATGCTCACTTCGCCCCACCATCCTCAAATCCTCAAACTCTCACTATGAATATCTCCCCGAGAACCTTCCTTTACATTTCCTCTTCCCGATGTAGAATATGGATTACCTACGTGGCGCCTTTCTGTTTACAAATGACATCTCACATTCTATTGTTTCAAATCTCCTGATCAATGCAGTTATAAAGTTACAAGCGATTTCTTTATCCAGGTGCCAGCCAACCTCACAGCTATTAGTCAGATTATGTAATCCATTCTTAGTGCATAGAAAGGCTTTTATGATATTGAAATCGTGTTCATGATAGATAGGATTTCTTCGTGCACGGGAAAGGCTCCCCATCACATTGTTATGATAGCATGATTAGAAACTGTCTAGCAGCAATTATATTGATGAGAGATGTTATGTGATCCTGATTTCTTTTTTCTTTTTTTTTGGAGGGAGGGGGGTACTGATTTGATCAATGAAAGTGGGGAATAGATATATATTCGGTCCACGTGGGCAATCAATCAAGCAAGGGGTCTGTGATTTCATAGTTTGAAGTTTTCCGAGTTTATGGTTCAGAAACCGAATCTCGATTGCATGACAGATGAGCATAACAAATCCAAAAGGCCAAGTTGGCTGGACAGGGTTATGAGCAGCTCATGGTTAGGGCTCCTCAGGGCCGTATATGAGCCGCCCTCTGTTTCAGGGACGACTTATTGGTCTCCATGGGGGGCTAATGCCAATATTGCCCATCAGAAGGCGTGCATGTGTGACTGGAGGCGGTGCCAACGTGCCATGTCCAATCAGCAGCTTTCACAGGTGGTGCTTTATGAAGCTGTAAGGGTGAGTAGTCAGAGCTTACAGAGCAGCTCACCAACTCATTTGTCTGGCCGAGTTGCTCACCTCAGTTTATGGCCATAGCCACACACGTGTATTTATGGCAGTGCAACTGGGGACGTCTTGGGTGACTCAGAGTCGTAAGTTTAGTTTCACAGCTTTGTCCCTCTAATAATACACTGCAATAACTTCTAGTTTTAGAGGCACTTTGGGAGTTAATTCCTCTTTATTGTTGAACTAACCTGAAGGTAAAGATTATAAGAATATTATATCATAGCTATTCTTGTTGACCTATCCCTGATTACTTTCGTCCTCCCTGTGGTTGTCCTCATATCAATCAGAGAAGAAAAAACTATTACCATCCCACAACACCTTCTGTACGACTGAGATGATTAAGGTAAAACACCACAGTATATTGTCTACATCCCCATGATGAATTGACGCCACTGTAAATTGTATTTGCCATAATCACATAGACTTAATCGAATCTGCGCCTCCCCATGGGCCCTGATGGGCGGTAACCAAGTCTTGTTTGATGTTATATTATGCTGAAATGATGTTATAATGCGGCGTCTCATCCCATGGAGTGGATTTTAACTGCAGTTTTCTATATTGATCATTTTTGTACAGGAGTCAGACTTTGTGGTAAATGGATGACTATACATTATACTGCCAGTGTCAACCGCCAGCAGCAGTATGAGAGCATTAGTACATCTAGATCTATTACCAGTCAACAGAAGGATTATTTTAATCACATATATATATCGACCATTTCTGTAAACAAAAGCCCTGTCGAGGTGTTTACTATGGTGAACATGCCACCCTCCAGTTCGTTGCCTCAGATCATAAGTCCTAAATGGGATATAGATGTACTTGACCATGGAAACTTGCGTGTGTATATATATATATAGATATATATATATATATATATATATATATATATATATATATATATATATATATATATATATATAGGCATACGAGCATGGAGCCAGCACGTGTATGAATATAATGTCTATCCCCTACAGTCTGGTGAGAATCTTATGATTCTTCACTTCAGTTCGATTCTGAGGTGATGTACATCTACCATACTTATGACGGAACATAGACCAAGCATTGCATACCAACAAACATAGGGATTGTAGGATTCAGACTTGTAGTTTTGCACATACACTAACAAAGAGATATTAACTAAACATAATTCATTTCCCATTATTGATTATTTGAAGGAGCAAATGATGCCATTTTCGTTTAACATTGCTTTCTCTCCAAGTCAAAACAATAAAGGTCAGCCCACCCTCTTGCAAGGACATTTGCTGGATATAACTAAAAAGGAATAACTGGGAGGTTAAAACAAACTTAATGAAAGGAGAATAGGGGGAAGTGCCCGGGGCCTTGTTTTGAATTGGGATATGGGGGCTTGTTCCTAGGTGTAAAAGACCCGGCATCCGATACCGAACCCTTTAAGGGCCGCACAGTGCTTTAACAGCATGCATGAACAAGAAATGAATTCATCAGTCTACTCGCCCAGGCATCACCATTCCTACCCTCGAGGGGCTTTCAACCCCGTAGGGTCGGTGTGATGCATGCATGCAGCCCTGGTGAATCACCCGCCAGGGCTGCAAGCATGCATCATGACAACAACAGACATGTCCCACTAAAGCCCTCTACGGTCCGTGGCGAGTTAACAGGGGAGAACGGGGTAGGTGAGAAGAGGGGGAGTGGCAGTAGTGGATGATACCCCCTGTTCACCTGATTAAACGGCCGCCGCCCCAGGCACCCCGACATGGTAGCCAGGTGCTGGAGGAGGCAGGTAGCAGCAGGAGGGGTTACCTGATACCCCCACCGACATGAAGCCACGCCAGGCAATCAGCAGCCAAGGTGCTAAGCACCCAGATCCTCTTTTGTCGGAAAACCAGAACAAGCAGGAAAACAAGGAAGCTGTAGACATGGGGAGTGATGGAGGGGTGGGGAGGGGGAGGGCCAGACTTGAGAAGTCTTATCACGCAACAAATGTCCACCGTGTTCAAGTGCAGCTGGGAACGCCTGGTGTGTAGCATGCACGCCAGGTAAAGGGGGAACAAACGATCTGCTAACTACAGTTCCATTAAATACAGCTCTGCTAGAGTTCTCCTAACCAGTTACCTGCTTTGCCAAACAAATCTGTATTACCATCTCTGTATGGGGGTACTACCTGGTATAGATGCCCTAATAGGGACAGCTTTCCCAGGGATATGAGTTACAAATAAGATTAGTTTCTTTTAACGTCAGCTTCATCAGATAAGACATTTTACGCTCTATGAAATATATGTGCATTGTGATAGATCTGTAACCATAAACTGCAGATCTTACATAAAGTTTCTCCATCACGTTTCAAGTATCGTGACTTTGATATCATGAAGGACGAAAACCATTTGTGTTTATCTGAATCCTCTCCGCCTTTATTTTCATAGTCATGTTGTACTTTGATAACTAATTTATACCCAAGAAAATTCCCAATGCCAACTATATTTTCACCAGGATATATATCATAACTCCTTTTGAACAAACAAACTTTGCCGAATATCAATATTCAGAGTGCAAGACTCGTACCCCCTTATTGCCCTCTTAAGAAAGCACGTGCACGGATGTCATTCTGTCGTTGTAATTGAAGAATCCTAGGGAATCGGATCTCTTGGAAGCGTCTTTTTTACCACGTCATTTCCCGCGAAAGAATGTGACAGAGTAACAAAGCTAGACTGGATTCCAATCAGCAGACCAGTCTGAGTGGTAAATGGTGTTGTGGCTGCAATTAGATGGGGTGACTCGCAATAGGGCTCTACACTAATGAAGGTCATTAATTGTTCCTGGCAGAGAGAATATTTAGAAGCAATTAGATTCTCTTTGATCCTACAGACAGTGGGAATATGGATAGGTATTTTAGATTTCCGCAATAATTGATAGGGACACCAGCTATAACTTTCAATTCTATTAGTTCTAACTGAGGAATGTGCCTAGTCTCTTTTGGTTTATATACCTTACGAAAGTTTTACCTCGTACCGACAATATTTCATCTAGTTTCCAGTTAGATCGTATACAGTACATCTATGTAGTCCTAAATTGGTAAGAAATTGGTGAAAGCGATATGCAGTTTCCGTGAGGGAAGATGATAGAGATACGTATACGAATACTGTACAGACTTGTGTTTTTACATACCACACAGATAAGCAATGCTACAGATTTCCTCTATGCGTGCATAGCCGCGGGATCTCGAAGTATCTTTTTTCTCCCATGTTATATATGAAAATATCTGATTTTGAGTGTGTCAGACACGTTTATCCCTCCTATAAAATGCACATGCACCAAGAATAACAGTATTGATAAAGACGACTAGAAATATATAGCTTAATGTTGCTCATTTATCAAAGTCTGCTTGAGATGAAATAGCTGACCCCCATATTGGCCTCTTGAGGTGAAGGTATTAGATGCCTTTGAATGCTATATGTTTTACATATAGAGTTGACACCTTCAGCCCATCCATTGTACGTAGGCAGGAGCTTCCTGTCACCAATGCTATTGCCAATTTGTTTGGTGAGTAGACTGTAGCCTGTGATTGAGGAGAAGAATCTCTGTTTTCACAATAGATTACATCCCCATCCATCAACTGCCTTTTTGAAAAGAAGCTTATACTTAAGTAACAGTAAATGAGAATGGATTATAGAACCCAGTCTTTATTTTTAAACTAGAATTAGAAAATTAAACGACAGTGATGTAAATTATGTACATCAAATATGCCATATGCATTGGAAATGAAAATACAAGTTCCGGAATTTAAAAAAAAGCTTGGGGCAAAGTAGTGTACGGTGTAGCAATTTCCAACCTAACCAGTGTCAGTTTGTTGGGTTGCAGATGTTGCTGTTCAAGCTAAGGCCTTTATAAGGTGGATCTATGAGGTGTTCAAGTGAAGGAAGAACCCCAAGCGCTACACATTTACCGAGATAGCAGCGGGGTCTTTAATTCTCTATGCTATATAGACATAGTAAGGGGAGACAGGCCTTTGGTACACTGCCTGCTGTTACAGTGAACGGAGAAGTAGGGAAGATTCACCATGAGTCGCACACATACCCTGAGACGGACAGTGAAATTTGAGGTTATTCATGTACAATACAACTACTAGTGTTAGTTCTTTTGAAAGAATAACACTTAAAGTTTACCATGATTCAAATATAAAAGAAAGTGTCCGTCTCAAAGTATGTGTTCGACTCTAGGTGAATCTACCCTATGGCCCAACCTGTGGCACAACGGATCGCACGTAGGATCCCTGGATAGGAGGTTCTGCACTCTGCGAACGCACTCTACCCCTCTAGCCCTCCCCTTTCTTAGTTAAATTTCACCCAATCTTCACCTGCTATCCTCCAAACCATGCACCCAGCATCTCACCCCTAAATCCACCTCTGTTAAGCGTGGTTAGCTTTCTCACGCCAACATTTCGCGTAATCCTATCTGAAACACGTGTGTGGTGAGAGTTTTGTGTAGAAAGAATCTAACTGTCGTGTTCTGCTCACGAGGGCGAGGGGCGTCTTGTCTTACCTGCTCGGAGTAACTCTAGCGGCTGGCAGGTATTCATGTGCCGAGCAGCTCCGGAGCAGCTCAAAAAGCAGCTAATGCAATCTTTATCTTGTCAGCACCAATCTACAAGTGTAATCACGTTGGGGGCCAATGCGATTATGAACGATTCTCATTCGCTCTTCTCAATCGATTGGTGGTGGTATATGTATAGTAGCCGCTAGAACCTGAACTGAATTTATTCTCCTTCCTCATTTAGTAGTGTGCACGACATTATTATGGCACTAGATTTAGGACAAGTGAAGTTTCATTAATTTTATATTAGCGCTGTAAAAATGACATAGATGTCCTTTTGTAAATTCAACGATGAACTCATTATGTAAACTACATCCACTAGCTGTTTGCCGCAACCACAAACCTCAGATTTAACTTCTCATAACTGATGCAAGAGTGGGTTCACTATTGAACTCATCACAATGGGAACGTTGCATCTGCTCCATTTTAACGTACTCACTTTTAGAAATAACGAAGCAATTAGAGTAATACGTTCTGAAAGCCGCTAAGGGCCTTAATACCCAGCGCATAGTACTGGGAAAAAGACATATGTGATCTTGAGCACTATTGCTCTCGGTGTTCTGGGCTTTTACATTTTCAAGACATTTCTCCTGGGAGTATTCTCTGACGGGCAAGGAGACTAATTCCATTTGGGAGTCTAATGGGCTCCGATTTGATGAATATGGTTAGGGAGGCTTGCACACAAATCCTATTAGAATATAAGACAAGGATTGAGAGCCTACCTGTGGCTACGTTTTCTACTTAGGAAACCATAGTATTATCTTAGACATGAGTGCACCCCCACCATACACACCCACAGCCAACCTCCCCCATACATGCTCTAGGCCGTAATGGATGCACAGACAGTGAAGATACGACCGCTCTTATTGTTCCAGCTGTCCCAGCTAAGTCAAATCCAATCAGCCCATGCTTATAAATGTTTTGCTCTCGTTATCCCTGGGCGACGACACGGCTGTATGTGTGAGCAGCTCGCCAGGCAAGGAGGTGCTCACTGCTGCTCATACGCATTAAACCACGACACTGCCATCTCACGGCGCAGGGAGCAAATCAGGGCCGTTCAGGCAAGAATGGTATGGAGGGGGGAGCTAATTGAAAGTATATATAGGGTGTATTTGAATATCATCCCATTAATAAGATCAGGATGAAGCCAGCTGTGAGTAAATTGTGTTGATGTGAATGCGAAAGTGTGAAATGCGTTTCAGTTGTGTTTTAGTTTATGGACATACAAAATAAATAAGGGATGTACACTAATATAGAGAGAGCAGGGAAGGTAGAGAGAGACGGAGCACAATATCCTTCACTTTAAAGGCCACAGGGTTAGATGTATTTATATCTATGGAGTGACATTCAGTCAGACACAGTTCATTAGATGGGTGATGTCAACGCGTATGCCACAAACACGTTTCTATACTATGTAAATAACCTTCAAGAAGGTCAAAGTGTTGACAACAGCATAGTGGTTCTTAGAGCCAACAAAACAATGGCCTGCATATTATTTTGCTGGTTCTGGTCTGCAAATGTTTACAGGTCACGCCTACAATAATGCGTACTTTCACGCATGTTTTCTTTTGGTTATAAAACCACTGGAGGAATAATGACAGTTGTAGACCTCACAATGGCTGACAGGTGTCTTCAGTGGGATGGTACTTGGAGACAAGGTGATCACCATTGAAATATAAGGTACTATGGTGATAAAATGACATAACATCTCCTAATGGTTCGGAGTGAATGAAACCACGGATATTTGTTGACAGTTCTGTACAGTTCTTAGGTTCTAACTGCTTAGGTTATCCTCATTCTATCAATTTATTTCTATTCATTACAAGATGCATCATTTGTAAGTATAACTATTCACTGATGCTTTAAAGCACTTTATTGACTCATGGGAATAGTATGATAGCGAAATCGCACGTACACAAATGTTCCAATTATTGTTCAGCTGTACTAGTAAGGCCCTCCCGCGTTTGCATGTCATGTATCTAAATAAATTTACTGCAATATGATATTAAATGGTTTTCCAATATAGAATTGTGTTCAGACCTTCTCTCACCAGAGTATTAGCCTGGAGCTAGTGAGGTAGACATGTGGCAGCTTTGATCACATTCGGAATAACTCAGTTACCTCCCACCAACAATGGAGTAATAATTGTATGCACAGCTTAAAACACATTTGGGCGTAAGACCTTGAGGGACCGAATAGTGCTTTAGTGCAATAATTTTCACCAGAATGCATAAATGTATCTTGCCGAGCCTAGCGGTTGATACCCTCCTGAAAGGTCGGTCTGATTTCTGAATGCAACCCATGCGGGCTATTTGCCAGGGCTGTATTCAAGCATCATAACGGCAACGGACATAGTACTTTTAAGCGCTATGCGGCCCTTAAAGGGGGAGACATCTCTGGGTGCAAAGCCAATGTTGGTGATGCAGTGGCAGTGTTGGTGGTTCCCCACTGTCATTAAACAGCTCTGCACTTATGTGAGGACTCTAATGTATTAGGTAGAGGAAATATGATGAATTTACCGAAGCACATCAAGGCCAATCTGCCATCACTTTACAGTGACTTCCTGACTAGATCGAATTTATTGACTCGAATATAGATGCTGGACCTGTAGATTGCGATGGGGGTTGTATCCTGTACATTTATAGTATCGTTATGATGCATTATTTCGACAGACTGAATTTTCTCTCCATTAAAATATGTTTGCTTTGAACATGTTATATGTTTTCTCCATCTGCATTCCAATATCGTTGGGCAGAACTGTACAGGTTAATAGTTCGCGTGCTTAAAATAATGAACTTATTTCATGTGCGGCCTGAATTTACACTAATCTATCTTATATGACTATAGAAATGATCTGTTCTGCTTGCGCTGTGGACTGAGAACAGCCCATATAGGAAAGCTCTGGGAAACTCGTATGCCCTCACAAGGCGACTTGATGCCGTCAATTGGGCTCCGGGAGAACACACAGAACCGCCATAAAAGGACACCACAGGATGCTGAAGTGTGTAGAAGGTGTGTCCACATCAATTCAATTCACAACTCTTGGATGTGATTATCAAAGAAAGAGGAGCGGCCCTCTTCTTCACTCGAGCCCTGGACTGCCCATTCACTTGCCACCCTCCTGCCATGACGTGAATGGGTTTTGAACTGGAGGAGGCTAGACCGTGAGATACATGCAGGGTCCCCTGTTTCCCCTCCCCCCTCGGGACAAACGGGGAAGGAGGCTTGTGAGATGGGAGGTAAAGATTTCCCCGATATTAAAAGGGACAGATTGTCAATGAAATCATTGATAGGAAACGTCTTTCAAAGACTCATCCTACAAACAGGTCTAATCTTCCCACTGACATTCTAAATCTGATTGAAGTTTAGGCTTATTTCCTTCTGCTACTTTTGTAGGGAGAGGCAGGTGCTGTGCTCTATTGACCTCTCAGGTCTGGTCTAGATAGATAGGATGAAATAAAACAAACCAGAGATGTATAAATATAGAATTTTAATTGAGATGTTAAGGTCTTAGTCTCTGGACTTTGGGACATTGGAAAGCTCTCAATTCAGCACTGCACTAGCGTTATCTATGAATGCACATCTTCTAGAAATAGATGATAGATTAATAACTTGCCTAATTCTTTGTCAATCCTGAAGATTGAACGTGTATAATACTCACAAATGGCTCGGTGCATTCGAGGAGGCAATGACATGCGCATGTTTCCCTATATTGTGTACATAGAACGAAGAGAACATTAGTTGGAGGTATTTGTAAGAAATAGTTCAGTATAGAACCATGAAATAGTCTTTGATTGCCAAGTGGCAACATATCTCATTAAAAAGTCTGCAGGCGTCACATTAAAACAGGATGACCACCCCTTACAGAAACCTCTTTCATAAGGTTGGTAGTGGGCTACAACAGTGAGTAGCAAATAGATGCGCCCAATTGGCTCCTTTGGTAAAGGAATTTAGTTTTTCATTCCTATTTAGTGAAATAATTTTTCAACACCAATCTTTTACAGAAAACCCCAAACTGTGGCTGCTATGTCCTCATTCCACATTGCCTCTATAGTACCCCCGCCCAAATAATGCAAAATGATACAGTGCATGTTTGGAATGATTGTTTCCGAATGGTTATTTATTCATGTCGAATTTCGTCTGTGGCCGTTCATAATTAATCATTGTTCTGTGATTATACATGAGCAAATAGTGCAAAGAAGCATGACGTTGAGAGGCTTGTGACTTATGGATTTATCCTATAGGTTATGTTGCCTCTTTCAATCAGATCGTGTTGATATAAGCAGTCGCTGCACAATGAATAATCCAGATCTCCAGGAAGCCTCAGTTCCCATAGGACTGATGTGGTCTGAGTACTCGATGGCAGATGGTTCACCAAGAATACAGATCAGCTAGAAACGTCTACACAGAGAAAAGAAGCAGCGTCAAAAGGGAGTCCAGGTTGCCTCCAGAACGACTCCCTTCTTTAGGTGAGCCCAGACTGTTTAATGGAACCTAGGTGACTCCCTGGCTGGCCTAAGGGAGTGACATAGGGGAGACACAAAGCTCCCTGGCTCACCTAAGGGAGTCACATCGGGACATGGACTCCCCAAAAACAGGGGAGTCATTCTGAAGGCAACCTGGACTCCCTTTTGACGCTGTTTCTCTTCTCTGTGTACAGGATCATTGTATTACAGCTCTCATCCCACCAGCTCACTGCCATCGCATTGCTGGGAGATGGTACAATTATCATACCACACGAGCCACATTGTCATTTACAATATCAACTGTATGTCCACTAGTAATCGTCACCAAATTTAGGCATTAAATAAGGTTTATCAGTTATGGCCCGCCCATCCTTGATTACATTAGACTGGATTGTACCATGGTCTACCTTCCTGTGGGGCAACATATACATGTATTGGGAGTGTGCGATGGAGCTCAGAGGTATGTATACCTGATAAATACGTTTTGTACTATCCGTAGGCTGCTCCTCTAACTTTTTCGCATCCATCAACAACAGCGTTCAGCCCATTGCATATAGAGGTGATCAGAGGGTAACGGGGAGCATGTACATGCTTGGGCAACGGTGCACTCTCCATTACTATGCTGGCTATCATACCAGGATGTGTATAATAGGTCCTGTCATGACACGGTGGGTGCACAGTGTTCCTGTATACTGCCCTGGCCTGCTACAAAATAGACTACAAGTAGTTGGATAAGTCATAGGTTACTTGGGGTACATCACGTGAGAAGTGCGGAAAGCATGGGCACGTGTGCAATATGATCCACTTTCAGATATTCTGCCGCATGACCCGTATGTACCGCAGACATTGGTTATTGGCCTCACCTTAGATAGTATGCTGGACTGGCCCCAGTGTTATTGCCCTGAATCTGCTGGTGCAGTTGGTACTTGGGTTACTATGAGTGGTAAAAGCTCTATATGGGCTTTCCACATCTTAATTAGAACAGACCAGTTCTGAGGGTCTTCATAATGATATCCCCTAAGTGAATGATCATTTCCTGTATTTACATGATTACCTGTTATTAATAGCGGCCTACCTGAGACTTAATCAATACCTTATTAATTACTGGACTAATCAATGTACATTTAACTAGGAGAGGATTTCAGTGGCTAGACTATAATTATGGTTGTATTGTGCGTATAGGAACATCATTAATCTGGAACACTAACCTTATTCCCCGTGAGGTGATGGCCAATTGAACATTTTAATTACATTTTTCTCATTAAGCATCTTTTCTCGGTCATTAACCGTGGCCGTTTATTGGAGCACCTACCCACCTCATCCCCCAGTGACATGTCGACTTTAATAGTGGGTGGGAGGGGAAGGCGTCTGCTTCCACAGGTAACGATCCCGATTTTTCAAATAGCCGCATCTACTGACATCAATATGCCCCATTGTCCAGTACCCTGAATGAAGAGCTCTTATGACCTAGGTGCTTTACTTGCCTAATTGGATGCGATTAAACGTTAAAAGGGCCGATGTGGACAGCCTAGGAGGCTCTCAGAACTATGCCTAAATCTCATAAAATGCTTGAACACATGGTTATCTACACACCATAGTAATAATTCAGAATGACACTGGTGACTTCGACTCTGGTTAATATTCCATTTTAATATGGCTGCACACCGACCAAGACATCGTCCAGGTCTGTGACCCTCCCAACGGACCCAATCCCACCGCTCCCTCCTCTTCCTCCTGCGGGAGCCACATCAACATGAACGTCTCCTGGGGAGCTGTTCCAGCAGGGCTGAGGGCAGGTGAGGGGTTACCACCTAAATACCTCTTTGAGTAATGCTGTCCATGCTTCTTGTTGTGAATCAGGAATTGAGCGGTGTCTGGCCGGGAGTGGCTCTGAATACGAAGGCATTTGGGGCGGAAAGCTTCGGACCGTTGATGTCTGATGAATCAGGTAGCCCTAGGTCGTGTTTCCTACAGACTCCTTCCCTAGAAGTGTTTCCTTCCCATCCCTGAATAAAAACGGCTTTTCAATGGTCTTTTTCCAGACGGAGCTGGATTGCCAATTACTACGTACATAGAAAAACTTGGATACTCTCAGGAAACAGAATCACCAATTTATAGAACAAGAGGTGAGAAACTCAATTCTGTTTCCTGATTTTGAACTTTTCTATCAGAAAGAATTACTCGAATTCCAGATTCCATTTTGCCTCTCCATGTATTTCGCCATTGAATCCAAATTGCAGGAAATGAAGATGGCTTTTCCATTGGAATTTCACAAAGGGAAATTGAGAAGACCAAAATGCCTGCTTTCCAATTGTCGTCTGCTCTTTGGTATGAAGAAATCAGAAGGCATTTTGATATTGCTGATATCCATTTTACAGTCAGTACAATCTTTTTGTTATCAAGAGAATGAACTAAGCAAAAAAAAGTCCGATGAGTCAACATTATGCTAAAAAGGGAAGGGATTTCCCATTGCCAAGCACTCAAAAAGTATTAGGATGGTGTCTGGGGGTCACTGTTTTACGAGCAAGCTAGAATATGTAAGAAATATAGACTTTAGTAATCGGTGAAAATGGATCGAAATGGCATCGGGAAATTCTGAAATACAAACAGCATGACTGTTTATGAGACCAAAACTTAACCAATGTGGTTCACCTCAGCTGATTCACATACAAATCTCCCCAACCTTGCACTCACATTAAATGCGTCGTAAGAAATTGGAAAGAGTTGCACTCATACTGCTCATATCTGGGTGTTGAGCTAGCCTCTGGTCTGTCCTTAGCCAGTTATCTCTCCAGTAGCACCTCTAAGGTGGCAAACAAAATGTTCAAATCGGCAAAAATTTCATCCTCCTTGACAGAGAAAGCTGCCATTGCTGTTTATAAACAAACAATGTTGCCACTCTTAGACTATTGTTGCTTCCAAACACGCACTCAGGTAGGAGAGATGCAACTCATAAGCACCAAACGCTATAAGACCAAACGCTGAGAATCTGTTTAAGGGCAAGGGTCTTACTTTAGTGTAAATTATTATCACAGACCTGCCATAGAGTTGGGTCAGTCAACAACTATAAATGCTGTCAGTATAGATGTACCGTGTCAATGCCCACATAATACCTATTCCTTATGGCTGTAGCATCGTAGATCCGAAACAGAATGAGAGGTATTATGGGAAAGAAAGGACAACTCGTGCCTTTCACAATATATCCTACAAGTCATGTTTGATAAAGCCTTTAATACATCAGCTGTCCGTCACCTGTGTCTGTAACTCCTCCCGCGGGGTGCCTGCGTGTAGAAGCAGAGAAGAATCCATATTTCTTTATGCCGATACCCTCAGGGCTTTTAGAATTCAATCATCATTATACCAACATGGAGGGACTCCCATTATTCCTTCTCATTTTCACTCTCTTTCCCGAGGTGCTGACCCCCTGCTCACCATCTGATTTGGTCGCAATGGGCTCGAGTTCTTAAAGGAAAATAGTCCCTCCTAAAACTGACGACACCCATTAGGGGGACTCAGGCACGAGGTGGCGCCACCGCCAGGGATTGTCACGCTAAGCAGGCCGGGAAGACAACAGAGGATCCTGGGAGGAGGGGAAAACGATCAGCTCTTTATGGCGCGTCGATAATGGAAACTGACGCGTCGTAAGTCTAGATTATGGCGTGCCTGACGTGCAGGAATTAGCACTGTGTAATCAGTGCCAAAGTCAGTTATGGCGGGCCCACTAACCACCTGTACTTGCCGCCTCCTGGCCGCCAAACAGACGGAAGTGGATGCTTCTGGTGGAGATAATACAATTATTCACAGCAAATCACATTACCTCTCCTATTTTTCCATCCCACGCAGCAATGTACCTTCAACGTAGCACCGACTTAAGATCTAAGTAATGATTTGATCGGGGGGAGAGATATGGCAATGGCCTGTCCAATACCCATCACGTATAAGTTTTTATAGGAGACCATGTACTGTGAATCAAGTAATTAAAACCTCCACTCGCTGCTAGAGATATGAAAAAATATTTATTGAACAAGGGAATGAATTGACACTGTGATTCACGCTTGTCAGTAGCAATTGGGGTATGGTTGGAATAGTCAGATTTATAGAACAGCTTATAAGTGACTACATCCTCAGCACGCCAGTTCTAATCTATATCCCATGGATATTCTGAACTCCAGAAGCTCACTTCTCAACTGTCACCAAGCCCGTGCCACGGGGAAACTCATCAGGAAGGATCCTCACAGTACTTGCTGAGCATTTAGATGACCTTATGCCCCCTTATCATGGGACTTTATGGTGAGCAAACCTAGAATGAACAGTGAACTAACTCGCACACTTGAACGCTTGTATACACACTCAGAAAAGTCAGCGTCAGGCACTGACTCTCACATGAAAGTCAGGCACTGCCTGACTTTCATGTGAGAGTGGTTCTAGCGACAACGTTGCTGACTTTTCTGAGTATGTGCGTTTTAATATTTGTATTGTGACACCTTGTTTTGTTGCAATAAGTATAATCAAATTAGTTTGCACGTGGCACGCATACGGTGTTTACTCCACATTGATCTCTACTGTATCCACTCTGATATCTGATATGATCTACAATTCTTTCTAATATAAAGCTGATAAGGTTGTCGGGATCAGGTTCAGTATTACTTGATGATAGCTTCATTGGTTGCCATATGGGTGAAGCTTACACAGTAAACGTCACTGAGTCCCTTTTTCTGTTCTGAAGGGAGACCAGCTGTGGTTATATTGAGCGATCCTCGAACGATATAGACCAACTATATGGATATAGATGGTTTTATACTGTATTATCAGATCTTCCCGCTTTGCCTCACCCCGTTTCTTCTGCCTATCTCCATTTCCCTTGCTCTTAATAGCTTTAAAACAATGCTATATTGATATGTCGGCATCTACACAGCCAAGAATAATGTTCTCAATTTCAGAAAATATTTCACATATTAAGTAAAATAAGCTTAAAACATGTTGGTCTTCCAGGTAACAACATTTTACTTGCAATCTTATAATAAGTAAGAAGAACAAACAAGAAAAACAAACAACAAAGAAATTCTTTAACCAAAAGGCTGAAAAAAGATGATATTTCTTGACACATTTCTCAGTACATGCATAAGAAAATATTACTTGTGGAATAGATTTTTTTCTAGAATGAACATTTTCTTAGGTAAGTATTCGACTCAATAAACAAGGTAAATTGTCTTGCATTGGAAAGGGGCATGCTTGTATCTATTTGAAAGATAGACAGGGTTCGAAAAGAATGATTCCAGAACATCAGCACATATAGGATTGTAAGATTGAATGCATATTTTTGTAGCTGCAATAGAGGTTAAAGCAAACATACCTATATTCAAAGTCTTTGCACTTCATGTAATGGGACAGGTTATTTTTACCTTTATTTAGATGCTACATTCATTGTGTTATCGACCATCATTTCTACTTTTAATTATCATATTTTATTTTATCGGAGCAAGGGTTCTTACCCCAAATGAATTGCTAACACAATTCATCTTATTTCCACATATTAGACAGAAATGTATAGCCTGCTTCAGTGCATAGTGGTGGCCTCCAGTGGCATAATATATACCTGGATAGTTTTGACCCCTATAGACATTTTAGACATGCAGATTTCAGGTCAATTCTGTACTGAGAAAATTGTCAAGACACAATAATCTTAAATCTGGCGGACTTATGACCAGTTTTAGGAAAATTTATTAAAAGAATTAATCGGAAATACTGATTTCTAGAAAATTTCTAGAAAAAAAGTAAAATATGTGTACTTTACTTTTCCTTCCTTAAAAGATAACAATACAAACTCAAAATTAAATCATTTTTTCAATCTACCACATTTTATCTTGAATCAAATATTTTCTTGGCGTAAGAAAATTATATTTGGCTGTGTATCTATGAACATGCATGCAATAATGCGATCCAGGGAGTTCAAATGTACCATAAAGATATAGGACTGTGCACTTCTATGAATTGTAAGAACAACAATTCCATGAAGGCTATTGTCATTGTGCTCGACCAAAGAAACGCCATGATGTGAAACCTTTAGAGCCATGTCTGAGATTACTGTGGGATGGGTGGAAGTGGCAAAAATACATTGTATACGTTCTCAGAACATATATTCATGACGTCAACTGCTACGTGAGTGAGCATTACCAGACTTATCATGTTCCTGTCAGTGAGAGATCAATTCTGTCAACATTTAAGTGATCTTTGGTCATGCATATTTCCCATACAGTCCTATTAGTATGCCAAATGTCTAAGCGATCCCCAAGGCTATGTTGATCCTTAAAGGTGGATCCAATATCACTGGTAGTGTTGACTCAGAAGAGGCACCCTCAGGATGGTCTTTAGGTTCCCTTAAAGTCTGAAGAAATTCTAGGTTTGACAGAATATGGTGCACAGGAGGAAGGAGATCGCCCTAGGGAGTACTGTCTGCGCTCTAAAGATAAGACGGCGGGGATAAAGCCTTTAATATCGCTATCTACTCCATACATGTGGTAGTGTGGCCACTAATGCTACGTGTTGCACACGTGTGCTCAATATGCACCGTCTATACCCAGCAAACACACCTTTAATGGGCCAGTGCTGGCCCAATGCTGGCAACGGTACTGGGCCGGTGCTGGCAATACGGTTCTGGCCCAGGACAGAAATGCAAATAGGGGCGACACCGGGCCAGTACAGTGTGCCATAGTCGGCCCAGTACTGGGCCTATATTGGGCCACTACTGGGCCAATGCTGGCATGCCAATACTGGCCCAGTACAGTGTGCCATAAACAGCCCAGTACTGGGCCTATACTGGGGCAGTACTGGGCCAATACTGGCCCAGAACTGTATACCAAGAATCTGGCCAGTATTAATCATACCATGTACATGTATTATGAGTTATATATTTGAGACAAAATACATCATATTGCCACCCATCGCACATCCTGCACACATCGATAGTGTTTAAAATAAGTGACCTGTCATACATCTTTCCTCAACTAGTTTTAACAACCAGGAGTGAAGGAGACCAATCTTATCCACATATGCCACAGTAAGCTACCAGTATAAGATATATCTTTAAAATGCAAACATGAGGTGTTTATAATGAAAACCTCTTTGTTAGCCAATAGCTGACCATATTAAATTCATAATGTTGTATTATATAGATGTCCAGTGATATCTATTTTATCATAAACTAATTTTCAACTTGTTAAGGCAATGTGAACCAGGAGTATTGAGTAATAATTATACATATGGGCCATATATCTCATAAGACATGCAATGGTGACATCAAGTGGCATTATTGGGAACTAATCTAGTCAGATTGCCAGTACCGGACCAGTACAGGCATACCGGTAATTGCAACCGGTACATTGCCACTAGTGACCCGTTACATGGAGGAAGAAAAGGCAAAGAAGTGGCATGCTATTGGCAGTGCTGGGCCGTTACTACCAGTACTTGCCAGTACAATGTCAGTACTGGCCCGGTAAAGGCGTGTTTGCTGGGTAGAGAATATGTATAAGCATTTGGGAATAATGTCCATTTGAAGAATGAATAGGTGCATGGATGCATCACTATTCATCGGATCTTTTTCAGTACATCTATACTGAATAGAGGCAAGAATGACCCACGTCGCGGGTTAAGCAACTTTTTATTCCAAAGGAAGGGGAGCACAATGTAAGACATTTGCACCAATATAACATGCATTGATTTGCATGGCGGCTCATTTCTATACGGCCAATGAGAGTCAATTATAGCGTCTGGCTGTAATACTACCCAGTAAAAAAAACGTTATACAACGTTTCAGAACATTTCATGACCAAACGTTGTATAACGTTAAAAAGCGTTATTTCGACCTAGACGTTTTTGTTGGTTGGGTAATAGGTCAAGTATTTTCTTTTACTAGTTACAGCCCTTTTCTTGTATATTGAGTGCTGCCAGTGCACCAAAATACTGGATATGACTTAGGCCTCTTATGGCACCCTCTGTGGACCATACCCGCCAACACATGACGTGACAGGGGGGCTCAGGTCCATAGAGGATCTAGTCATGTTAGGCCTACGGGAGCGGGATGAAGAGGAGACTGGTCAAGGGCCTATCCCTAAGCCCCCCTCTTTCTGGGGGAACCCACGGGAACTCGAGGTTTTAGGTAGCCACCTTGGTAGGACCTGTGGCGTGCCTCGTTGTAGGGTGTGTTATTGGCAGTTAGTGGGCTGAAGTGTGCCAGTTAGCGTATACAGGACGAGGGTGTACCTCTCCCAGGGCACCGACTACATCAAAGTATTGTTTTCGTCACTGCCAATGGCCATGGCAACGTGCAAGGGTGGGGTTATTCTATTACATACCTATCGATGCATTGAAGACTTGTACATAAGAATGGGGAAAAAATACCCCACACGTTAAAATAAAAACGTCCATCATCCACCTCAACACTATGACCCAGATCTGTATAATGGTCAGTATGTGTAAGGCCCTGATATAATTATGTCCTTTAGTCCCAGCTATTAGGAATAATATCCTATTTATCATGGATGCAATTTTATCTATGCCCTTCTACTATAATTATACTTTGCTTTATTAATGTTATGCCTTGGTGTCCGTGGCGAAAGTTATCGACAATAATATCCCATATTCCAGTCTCTACCATTTTATAACTGACCTTTCATGTTGATACATTGCATATGACATTACATTAATAAATCATCAGATTTATTGGAAACACCGATTGTATAACTAGGATCACATATCAATAATGGTGAGTAGACTGATTTCTCGGAAAGAGCTTCCCAGTAAAGAAACCGATAGTATTATCGTGACAATGGACAATGAAACCTAATATGTGTATTGTGGATGATTAATACGCAGAAACCGTACCTAAAGAATCAGGTGTGATCTTTGGTTTACAGGCGGCATTACTTGCAGTATCGTATACATACTAGTACATCATCGAAGTAGTATATGAAGATGACAGGAAGTATCGGGCTTTAACTTCGCCGTAGCTCGCATGGATTAGATAGAAAATATACATCAATCTTATAGCTGACACAAGACCGCGATTTACTCTGGGATGAGCCCTCGGTGGGCCACCTAAAGAACTTGTGCCCTGGGGGTTCAACACGGTTTAACCCAGCCAACAGGTGTTTCATAAATACATCAGTTGTTGGCGGCGGGGGTTATTTGGCTTGACAGAGGAGATGGGCTCGGCTGACAGTCCCCTCTCACCTCCCCCTGTTAAGGCCGCGAAACCCTTGACATTTTACGCCCACCAAAATGGCCGTGTCATGATTCTTTGATGGCGGGGTTAACCCGGGAGGTGCTCGTCCCACCCCTGCGGGACCCGTGCCCGGGGTCCCCCAAGACCCCGCGAGTGGCTCCCGGTGCCCGGAGAGCTGCTCGGGCGCCTGGCTGGGGACGTCCATTCTTCTTTATCCCTCATGAATTCCTGATGACCACAGGAGGGGGAGGTGCCGCCAAGTCGTCCACTAATTTAGCCTGGTCTCAGCAGCCCTTAGATGAAGACCAGCAGTCACCAACTGCATGGAGAGATGACCACTATAGTATAGCCGCTCATCTTCTGGTTACATTAGGGATTTTCCCAAATACTGGGTTAGAGATGGGCGATGCAACAAGGCTGGCATCATCAAAAGGGACACTTTGTCTACTTGTATTTTCCTACGGTACATCCCTACTATATCTCCTGCCATTACTCTGCTACCGTGCCTTCCTACCACCGGCCCTGTGAATCTCTACTGAGGGGCTCAGTTCCCTTACCTCGTCTCCTCCTGCCCATTCCCTCTCCCTAATTGTCGATTTCCCAGTTCCCTAGGGACAGGTTCGGGGTAGGATTGCCGGTCACACCGCGGATGCTGCCCGCTAATGTACCGCTCCACCTGGACCTGGGGGTGGGGTGGGGTTGGGGAGGGGTGTAAGGTAGCGGTCAGGTAGAGGTGGGTGAGTACACCCCTGAGGGACCAGTGTGACTAACAAACTACCTGCCTCCTATGTGCTGTACACTGCTATACCCCACTTCTAAAGATCCACACTTACAGGGGGCACGGTTGGAGTATAAGGCAGGGGTGATAGGGTGAAATTGGATATGTTGTTGGTAACGTTGTGGACCGCGAAACTGAATCATATGTACAATTAGATTTAAATTATTTGTATTCTGTGCAATGAAATCTTTATGTGTGTCTTGGTGGAATTCCCTGTGTGTTACTGTGTTAACTCTGTTGCACACTCTGCAAACAAAAAGTAAAACGCGTGGGTGGTTATGATATTCATGATTGTTCCTGTTTCTTCAAACAAGGCGTGAGAAGGCATCGAAAATACTGAACTAAAGATGAAAATAGGTCCACTCGGCCACTTAAATATGCTCTTGTGCAGAAGTGATTAAGAATCGCCATTAAGAATTCCACTGACTACTCTGAGATGGATTTCACAAATAAATCCCAAGCTAAATGCTGGCATCCATCTGTCTAGCGGAGCCCCCCCATGCACTTGGTTCACCCCCCCCCCCCCCCCCCGAAATTGGGTACTGGCTGGGTGAGTATCTCCCCGGCTGCTACTCTCCACGGTTCCGGTATCGTAACCTGAACCGGGATTTTCCTTATTGTTAATGCCACATTTAGACCCTGCAGTGCACAAAGCCAGTCTCATTGACACTCAAAATTTCCTGAATGATAAGAAAGGCGTAACTATAGCCAGTATTAACACCAGGAGCCTAAACAGAAGGAAACTCACTGATGTTAAACTGAGTTTGGACTGTGATATTCTATGCTGCTGTGAATCGTGGGCACTGGATGGGACTGATAATACACTATTTCACTGGGGTAACAAAACCATCTACAGGATTGATAGACCGGGTAAGACAGGTGGAGGTCTGTTAACTTATGTTGGTGATTTTTTTGGCCCATACTGTCATGTTGTACCGGCCCTACAGATAATGGATCCCAACATAGAAGTCCAGGCCTTAGCCTTTGAAAAACCCACGTACCGTAACTTTATTATACTTAACGTATACAGACCACCAAACTTAGAACATGATGACTTCTTTGATAAATTAGGGACTATTATAGGAAATATTGATAGAGATCGTTATGAGCTCTGGGTATTAGGTGATTTTAATGCTAACACTAGGGAACGCAATTCTGCGCCTGCTAAAGGGCTTTTCGACTTATGTAGAGAAAATAGCGTAAAGAGATTAATTGAGGACATAACCCGCCCTAATGAGAATAACCTACAAGGTGGCACTTGCATAGATAATATACTAACAGATTGTGATATTGTAAATAGCAGTGGAGTATTGCCATGTCTGATATCCGACCACTATCCTATATACGCCTGTAGGAAGAAAGGCAAAGAGGTGAGAAACCCCTCAAGCTTTACTGGCCGGTCATATAGGGATTATGATAAGGAGGATTTTATTGAATACTTATCCTGTCTTGACTGGACATTTTTCCACTCTACTGTGGATCCAGATACTCAATGGTTGTTTGTTTTTGATGCAATTGTAGCATACCTGGACATTTATTGCCCTATAAGGACTATAACCCTAAAAAAGCAATCTGAGCCATGGGTAACAGCTGAAACGATAGAGTTAATAAATGACAGATCTAACTTGTTAAAGGAATATAGCGTAACCAGGGATAAAACGGTAATCCAGCGGGTACGTAAGATGAAAAACCGTATTCAAAGACAGTTAGAAAATGCTGAAGGTGATTACGTAATCACGACCCTGGAACGTTGTGAAGGAGACCCAGGCAAGTTTTGGAGAGAAATCAATAAGCTTGTAAATCCAGTCACAAAAAACCTCATTATCCAATTAACAAATGAGCTCACAGGTGAGATTATACCTATTGAGGAAACAGCTAATTATATAAATAATTATTTTGCCACGATTGGTGAAAACTTGTATAATCAGCTTCCTCATGTGGGTGCTACCCTATTAGCACCAGTGCCTGATAACTTAGAGCCAACGGATGACGATGACTTTGTACCAGCTGAGCTAATTAGCGAAGAGTTAGTCGTATCTCTCATCAAACGTATTAATGTTGATAAGTCTTGTGGGCTCGACAGGGTGAACACCAGAGTACTAAAAGACGCCATGTCATATCTATACAAGGAATTCACCATCATGTTCAGGAACTCTCTTAATGAGGGAATCTTCCCAGTTTCATGGTCATGTGGTACTCTGGTACCTATCCCTAAAAAGGGTAATCTGAATCTCATCAAAAACTGGCGCCCTATTACCCTGCTGCCTCTCCCTGGCAAGCTTCTTGAGAAAATAGTGCACAAATTGCTGTCAGATCGCCTAGAAGCTGCCGATATTTTATGTAAAACTCAGTTTGGTTTTCGTAAAAACAAGGGAACTAGTGACGCAGTATTCAATGTAGTTAAGGACTTGTATGAGGCCAGAGATGACAGCAAGGTCACTGCAGCATGTTTTATAGATTACTGCAAGGCATTCGACAGTGTACACCACCCCACCCTAGTAAACAAGATCTATGCTCTCAACCTACCCCGGAAGCTGAAAAAGTGGCTGACTGAATATCTAGCGCACAGGTCACATTGCACCATAGCTAACGGAGTAAAATCGCCCAGTTCCCATGTCCGATTTGGCGTTCCACAAGGCTCAATTTTAGGTCCTTTATTATTCATCCTATTTATTAATGACCTGTCCGACAGCATTCAAAATTGCAGCTTTACTATGTACGCCGACGACATAGTCCTATACGCAAGCGCTGCGAGTCATGTAGACGCCAACCGGCTATTGCAAGAGGATGTGAATAGGGTGGGCACTTGGTGCCTGTCGAATGGCATGACGGTAAATACGCAAAAGAGTATGTGCATGTACTTTGGGTCAGACTGTAAAGTTAAAAATATTGGTGACCCCTCTGTAGCCTTAAATGGAAACACCCTGCCCACGTGCACTTCCTACCCTTACCTAGGAGTTGAGCTAGACCAAAAGCTTAGTCTAACTCCTCAAATCAATAGGCTGAAAAAAGGTTTAGGCAATAAAATCTACAAATTAAGTAAATTACGTAAGAATATGACCAAAAAGATTAGTATCCAAATTTATAAGGTAATGATAGCTCCTACATTGGAATATTGCTCTTTTTACACTGGAAGTGCACATGAGGGTGAGCTAAAGAAGCTGCAAAGGATGCAAAACCATGCACTGCGTATCTGTTTGCGCACAGGTATCAGAGGAGTGAGTATTAATTATTTACACACTGAGGCCGGTCTAGAGTTGCTAGAAAGACGACGCAAGGTACAGCTTCTGATGATAATGTGGAAGAAGGGCCATGGGGGTGAAGCCATTGAGCAAGTAAATGTACGCACCAGGGGGGACTTAAAAATTCGATTCCGGAAAAGAAGGGCAAAAACCAGTTTCTATCAGAAATCACCGTATTATAGAGGGGTCACTCTTTGGGACTCGCTACCAAAGGAAGTACAGAAACTCCCAACAAAAGATGCATTCAAAAGTAAAATTATCACAATGCCATTGGTCGCACCCCCCAACTAACCCATGCTGCCTATCACTAGGACTTGACTCCGCTACCTTAGTCTACACATCGGCATGTGCAGCTTGCCCTATAATGTATGGCGCTGAGCTCATACGCATATACATTAATTAACTCTAATTTCTTTTGTCCTTTTGGACATTATTGACACGGATCGCGAATGTTCAGCAACGTATGATAAACCCATTTGATGTATGTGAGGTATCTGCGTGTGCGATGAAAAACGTTCTATTTCAGAACGATTCGTACAATAAATTAATCAATCAATCAATCAACTATGGTAACTTTGTCCATGGGAAATCCCCATAGACAGGCAGGTACAGCTCTTATCAGCTATTGTGAAGGCATAATTATGTTGTATTTGTACCAACAACTGCTGCATATAAATCCCTAAACTATATACTCCATCGCACGCTCTGCGTCTTCATGGGGATTACATATGAATTCCAAAATAGTAAAAACAACTATATCCTTGCAAGGTCTCCGTGCATATCCTATGAAGCACTGTCATGTTTCATTAAGGTATTAGTCAATCAAATTTGGGACAGCGGAGGGTTGTTTTTCTCTCAGGATAATAGGTTGCGAATAAGGTAACTACATGTTTTTTAAATGGGTGAGGAAACGATTTTTCCACAACAGCTCAAGTCAGAAAAGGGAGATCGTATAAGCTGTAATGATAAGGTCATATCTGTTATCACCTTACTGTCAGGTAAACCTGTGAGAAACACACAGCAGTATATATAACCACTGCAACCACTACCTCTCCTATCATGTATACACCCGCAGTCCTCTCCCAGTTTATAGGTAAACTATGTGTGACAGTGGGCCTCGTGGGAATGCCCCTAGTGTGATCACAAGAGGAAGAGTGTTCATGTAGATGGCCAATGGGGCCTTTTCACCCATGTCACCATTCTATTTAGCGGCTTCCTGAATAGACCAGTAGTCGTATCCCCCCATAGATGTCACTATGACTCTGTCTGTGGTGAGATGGTTAGGTGAAGGCACCTTTGGGAGGCGGTGTAGGGCGCCCCTCCCTACCACAGGCTGCTCCAGGGTGGGGATTACCCAGCTTAGCTAAGTGGATTTGCTACCCACCCCAGCCTCATCACTACTCCAGTACCTACACTGCCTCCTGCAGGGTGATCCCCCATATAGCACCTAGCCCCCAGCTGAACACACTATGGTGATTCTATATAGAGCAAACACTTCTTTTCTGTCTGTTTTCTGTATGGCACCTTTGACACTGTTGTGTAGGTGCATACATGGGGATACAATAGGAGGTGCTATTCCTGTGATGGTATGATTATCTTTAATAATGCCCCTGGTAATAACATGTCTCACCTTTTGGGCTATTTTTGCCAGGTATGGGCCCTGATCGCTACAGGTGTCTGATATAATCAGCATCTACACAGTCCTGTTAATGACGGCTTCCACAATAATTAACGATATTTTTGCTGCTGAAAAAGTCTATTTATACATGATGAAAATCGCCGGCATTAAGTCTCATCGAAGTTAATTTCTCATTTGATGGGTAACTATGGCCCCATAATGATGCATGGGTGACATACATATGATTATCAGTAAATTCACTAACAATTATGATTGAGGATAAATCATTAAAATGGTGAGTGGATATGCATGATTTGTCAGTAGATGGTTTTATCATCAGGCGGTTAGTAAATGCGATGAGCATGATGGCCACATGAAATGCATAACCGAACAAGTGACTTCTACAATGTTCCTTTGTCTTAGCCCTCCGCTGTGGTTTAAATGTAATTCACGCCTATACAGTTGATATCATGTAATAGCGCTCATACAATGTTCCATCTGAGGGACATTGAGTTCTCATTATTACTAGGCGTACTACTCTGGTTCGCATGAAATAATGCCCATGAGATGAGTAAAGTCCAGTAACTGAGAGCTAAACCCCGTCAAGTTACAATGAACACATGAGCAGAATGTGTCACCTAACTCCTCTGTTTTCACCAAATCCCCCGATTGTTTTGACCCTTCTGTAACACATCTGAAGAGAGTAGGACAGTCATGGAAATCATGTCTTGTCAATTTGGGATGAACGCAACGCATCGAATGCCGTTTTCACAACTGTTAGACATAATTGCCAGTTTAAACCTTGCTGGTGATCTCTCTGGAGGACTATAGTTGCTGCATACGATATAAATATTAATTGTCTATGATGTTGAATGAGAGACGATTGAATGTGACGATTGAATGTAATTGGACTTGATGCATATTTATTGACCCCGGGAATGAATAGATAGCTCCTATGTTGATTGTGTCGGTTGGGCCTGCTACTCACGGAGGGAATGCATATGTATATGTATGTATGTATGTATGTATGTATGTATGTATGTATGTATGTATGTATGTATGTATGTATGTATATGATCCGATGTATACATGTATGTGCATTTCCATACTTTTATGGTGACTGCATCCTCTGCTTCTTCTTCAAAAGGCAGCCCAATACCAAATATGTCATTACCAATTTTTTCCAACCAAGAAGTACTGCTCGAGATGAATATATTAGAGAGCGGTCATTTATTAACAATAGGGCTGGGTGGTGTGTCGGGGTTAAACAATTTCGATCCCTCGTTAAGGGAACCGTGAAGAAAATTACCTTTTTTTCAGCGAAAAATATTCTGCTAAATCTGAGATCCTCGTCGATCACAGGACTCACAGTAGATCTACAACGTTGTAGAACTCCAGTCAGAAACCAAATACGACAGCGCCTGTTGAACACGGCCTCCTCGATAATCGAATTATCCCGACAAACATGCATACAATTATGAGCTCTATAGATCATACTAAAAAAATCCATATTAGTATGTACATAACTCATTGGATAGGGTCCTTGTGCAAGAGCTGACCTATAGCAGTCCATCTAACTATTGATGAATCTAACAGACACCTGCATGTTTAGTCTAATGGGCCTGCTATCAGTATGTCTAAAACGTCCGCTGTAGGCCTATACCATGGCCACATCTCTGTACGGATCAATAGGCTTCTTTGACTATGAGTACCAAATATGTCGCCCTTGAGCTGCTCGGCGAGCTGCTCGGCCTAAGGCGGCTTTCCCTGCTAATTGAATTCCCATGTCAAAGTTCCGTTTGATATTGTCAGCGGTCTATCCTGCCTGTTAAAAACTCACCCCAGGCTTGTGTTCCACTGGCTCAGATCCTTACAGAGCACTGTATCATCCCGGTTTCAGAACATGGTTGCTGTGGCTAAATGTCATATACGTTTTGTGTGTACTCCTCCTATCAAGCTTTTTCAAACCTTGACTTCCAGTCGGGATTTCCTTTTAAAAGTATTAGTTTTCTAGCCTATCGTACTGTTAAATTATACATAGAGAAATGGTTAAATATTGAATTGTTCTATTTTCGGATGCGATAATTATGTTCGGTGAGAGTTAAACCTGCAGATCTTACTGCACGTCCAGTAACAGTTAGAGTGCAGTCGGGACAGGTACTCAGCCCTATATATAGGGGTGCTGGGGACCCTTGCCCCTGTCGTACTTATACCGGTATGTGTTATATTACATTGGCAGTAGGAATCCTTCTTTATTTTTTTGAAATACAAGATGTCCTATGCTTTAGCACTGAAGGGCCGTATTCAATGCCCCCATTGAATACAACATGGCCGTATTCAATGGGCTATGAAAAAGTTGGTTTTCATTCATTAAATGGCTTCAAATAAAAAATAAACACAAATGCCAACTACATTGATACCGCTCTGATGTATTTCACTCGTGGGGGCTGGGGCGCATCCCACTCAACCTGCGGCTTCGTGGGATACTGCCCCAGTCACCACTCGTGAAATACAACAGAGACGGTATCAATGGGCGTTGGCATTTGTCTATGTATATTGAGTGCCCATATGTCCATACATATAGATATCACGATAACATAACTACAGGCATATGCACACCAAAGCACATGTATGCCTTGTTCCCTGACCCCTGTTTCTTTCCCTGCTTTTTCCGATCTTTTTTTTTCTTAATGTCACTGCCCGTGTTATTGATCTTATAATATAGGTTGGGTGGGGTCGGGTGGATGGAGCTGCAGCACCCCCCCCCCCCCCATGTCCTACATCACTATATCATCATCATCATCATAATGACCCTTCTGTACAATCCCTTCTCTTTTTGTACCCAATATCACTCCGCCAACGTCCTTGCCCTCCTATCAGAATGCCCTCACCCTCCTATGTCTCGTTCATATTCCTCACCCCCCCCCCCCCCCCCCCCACCCGCCCACCCACCACCCACCACCAACACCACCCCCACTTGTCCTGGTACTGCGAGAAGCTCATCAAAGCCTGCTAGTGGAACAGGGGTGTGTTTGTCCAGCTGTTGACTGCTCAAGTCGGGCGGCGACGCCACTATTGCACGACCTGTCTGCCCACGACCTTTGAGGCAAGGGCACAAGTTTGTTGGCCCTGCGCGGTAAGGAGGGGCCGGTATTAGGCCGCGAGGGGGAGCGGCAGTTGGGAGGAGGGCAGTCTCCTCCCTGTCTGCACCCCTGTCCGTCCAGCACCCACCAGGGTGCTGTTTGATCAACGTTATTTATCCGTCATCCGCCACCATTCATCGCCGCCCGCCGGCCACGCAATGGACGCCACCAAATATTGACGCCGTTTTCTGCCGCCAGGGCGCGTGTTGACTGGCGGCACGCGCATCCTTTCATCCGGGTATCAGCGTGCACGTCTGCTGGCCAATCAGCGGCCTCCTACCGTCTGCGCTGGCCTCCCAGTGACGTGTTAGAGTACGTCATGGGTTGATGCCCTGTCTGACTGGACGTATCGTGTGACGACTTACAGCCATCTGCACCGAGTCGTCATCCTGTCTGGCGAAATGCCTGAATCTGGTAAAAGTAGGCTGATGGCGTCTCGGTCCATTTCTATTTCTTCTATTGTTCAGTACATTAACTGCTTACCACCTCACAGCCTGGACGATTTTTCTTTTTGAGGGGTAGGGCATATTGTGGTTCCAGAGGGGTAAAAAGCGACCTGGCGACTTGGGCTATTTTCTAGGCGACCTGGTGAACTGGTACCATAATTAAAGCGACCTGGCGACTTTTGGAAAAAAATTGGCTATAGTCAAAGTGGTCTAAAAAAGCGACTTTGTGACATTGGGCCCTTGGTTTCGGCGACCTTCCGATCTGAGGGGGGCATGAAGCATAAAACAACTGGGATGGATAGTAAATGGATAACTGGTGATGTATATTCAAAATCGCTAAAACGATACGAATAATTATTTTATTAGATATGCTAACCTTATTTCCAATGAAACCATTATCAGAGACTGACCTGTTTGCCATACCAATCCTAGAGGTTGGCTGCTGTTCGCGTGCCAAAATAGCATCAGTCAAACGTAGCTACTCACGCAAGAATCTCCAGTAAAAGGGGAGCAGCTCAGAGTGTGATACACCATCCTGAGTAGCAGTGGGCAGCAGTGGTGAGGGGTATGGGCTTTGTTTGGAGCTGGGGAGGGTTGGATTCGTTCACAAAAGGAAAGTGTCTAGCAGAGTACACGACCCTTCCCTCATGCATGTAATACATGAGAACCAGTGTGTGGGTAAGGCTTGTGTATTCACGGTTCAATAGTGTCTGACCTTGGGTATATCCCCGGGGATAGATCAAGCAGGCTTTCTCTCCATAGAGAAACAGCTCATAAGCACTGCCAACTATTTTCAATTCACTGAGGAGGTATCTATATATACACTAGTCTACATCCTCTCCTGTGTGATAAAAAAATTATTATTTTACAGCACACACTACAGGACAAGCAGATGAATGGTTGATTTGTTTTATAGTTTTATGTGCCAATGGACGATACATAGTATGTTTTTATAAGAAAAGTACTCGATGGTTTGAGCTAATTCCATCAGCAATTTGTGTATATAGCATCTGTCATCTCTAACTTAAATCACAGTGATCATGTTAATGTATAGTCTCAGGCGTGCTATCTGACGGCCTACAAATCTGATCGAACACTAAATCAGCAATAATGTTGCCCCTCACATTTCGCTGCCCGATATTAACACACCACCAAGCCACCTTTGCTCCAATTGAATCCCCAGTGTGGATCCATCTCCACACTTTCTTTAATACAGCAATATGGCGGCCGCTAACCTGTATAGTATCGATATGAGGGGGCCTTGGGAGCCCGGTACATGCTGGGCTCTAAGATTGATTGGACGCCGCTTAGCATGTGTACCCGCTAGCGTTACCAGGAGGTGGGTCCACCAGTCAGTCGACAACCACTTCTCTATGCCTCGAGCACCCACACTTTTCTCCTCCCCTCTCTGCTTCTACACCCACCCCCTCCTTATGGCCTCACCCCCTGTCCATAACTCGCCCATAACCCTGCTCCCGCCGCCGGCCAGCGTGGACATTTCCTGCTCCTGCTTTTTGTCTAGCGAAGTTGTCTGCTAATCACATTGATTACCACGCAATGTTGTTAGATGCCAACGAAAATGTAGGTCCTGTACCTTTGCCTGTTTGTAGCCGTATCAAAGAGCACGGTAATACAGCATAAATATGAGAAAAGTGTAAAAGGTTGTCAGGCAGTTCTGCTTGGACTTTAAGTCTAAGAAGGGTTTTAAGCAACTTGACTCATCACAAAGGTGCCTTTAGAATACTCCTCTAGTGACAAAACATAGAGAGCTAGAATGATACAGTTCCATCCATTTGTGTTGCCCCATGATTATGAGAATTTGGATGTAATGTACCGCTCTTCAATGTTGGATACGGACATACAAGACAGTCCCAGGTTTATCCCAGATATATTGTTATGCCATTAGATAGAATAGTCTGGTTTTGAAGGAAACTACGAGACTTTGAAATGGTTGCCGTCCCACTCCCAGAGTTTGGCTGCTGTTTGCATGCAAAATTTGGCATTAATCAGACAGAGTTATTCACGCAAGAAACTCAAGTAAAAATGGAGCAGCTCAGATTGTATGATACACCATCCTAATTAGCAGCAGGCAGGAGTGGTAGCACCTTTAGAGGGTATGGGCTTTGTTTGGAGCTGGGGATATTTGGATTTGTTCACAGAGGGTATATATCTAGCTTAGTACATGACCCTTCCTTCATGTACGTAATACCTGAGAACCGTTGTGTTGGTAGGCTTAGATCTATCCCAGGGGATAGATCAAGCAGGCCTCCCATAGAAAAACAGCTCATAAACGTTGCCATGTAGTTTTAATTTGATGAGGTGTTCGATATACATCATTCTATATCCTGTCCAGAGTGATAAGACATATTCTACAGGAAAGACGGAGTTGTGTGGGCCTATCAATGAATTCTGAATGGCAATCATAGTTAAATCAATACATGTTAGTCTGCCATAGAGACAGGCAGACAGTATTTTCTATTGTCAGAAAAATGCACAAGTATATGGCCTACTTCATCAACAATAAGGTGAATGATATATGTGTCATCGTCAACCCAAATCACGGTGAGCATATTGATGTAGTGACAGGCGTGCTATATGTCAGCCTACATTTCCGATCCATTACTACTTCAGCAGTAATGTCCCCCCCCCTCACAAGTCACCATGTGATATTGATGCACCCCACCTCATCACCGCTCCCTCCTCGCAATGAATTCCCAGTATGGACACATCCCTGCACTTCCTTACAGCAATATGGGCCGCTAACCTGTATAGTATCGATATGAGTGGGCCTTGGGAGCCCGGTACATGCTTGGACTCTAAGATTGATCAGACGACACTTATAGCATGCACACCATGCTACACTGTAAAAAAAATCCCCAGTATGGATACATCCCTGCACATTCTTACAGCAATATGGGCCTCTAACCTGTATAGTATCGATATGAGTGGACCTTGGGAGCCCTGTACATGCTTGGACTCTAAGATTGATCAGACGACACTTATAGCATGCACACCATGCTACACTGTAAAAAAAACACCTTTAAAATAACGGAGATTCACTGGCACCACTGGGTGCCGGATTTTCACCGTTATTTTCACGGTCACCGTTTTTCCCAAAGTCACCGTCATTTCTACGGAACTGTGAATCACCGTTATTTTAACAGAATACAAAACATCACTGTATTCTGATTCAGTGCCTAAACAATAATTGTAATGGTATTTTGTGTAATTTAACTGATTTTTCCCAGTGTTATTCAGTTCATTTATCCCCCTATACCTAACTCCATGCTCAATATGGTTCCAAACCCAATTTGGTTCCAATCAGCAATATCATCTTAGTGTCAAGACTTCAGACCTAATCATTAGGAATTAGTCTATGAAAGCCTTATAGAATGCTTCATGACACTTTGTAATACCAGTCCATGAGCAGAAGTCACTCTAGGATGGCTACAGAGCAAACCTTACAGCTGTATCTGTATATATATATTTCTTATCACCACGAAAATGGTGTCCCTTGCATCTAGGAAAATCTATTCATGAACCAAACTGCCACCTGGTGTGATAAAACTGAAATCAATTAAACGTAGCTTCACCGTAAAATAAACTGTGTTTCACTGTAAAAATAAATGATGTTTCACTGTTCTGGATTACAGATATTCAAAGTAAAATTGATTGATTTTACATTGCCTCACCGTAATCATATATGTTATGATGAATCACCGTAAAATTTTACACTGATTCTCCGTATATTCAACGGAATATTTTTGCAGTGTAGTATTACTGGTAGGTGGGTCCACCAGTCAGCCGTCTCTATACTCGGTTCTACACCCTCAGCATCCATACTTTTCTCTTCCCCTCTCCACCTCCACCCTCATCCCCTCCTTGTGGCCTCACCTCCTGCCTGTAACTCGCCCGTAACCTTCTCCCACCATCGGCCAGCGTCAACATTTCCTGCTCCTGCTTTCTGTCGGCAAAGTCGTCTGCTAATCAGATCGATTCCCACACAATATTGTCGGACGCCCGGGAAAATGTAGATTCTGTATGTCTGTCTGCGGCAAATGTGTGTAGCTGTGTCAAAGAGCACAGTAATACAGTACTCCTGTGTGAAATAAAGTGCAGAAGTTATGGTTGTCTGGAAGTGCTGACCGTGTGTACAGTGTATGGTTGGGCATCTGGGGAACGTAATGCAATCATTTCTGTCTGACGCAGTCTCTGGCATTTAACTTTCACTACACAGAATTTGAGATTTAATTTCCTTCACTACTTCCTTTAATTCACTGGCAAGGTCATCAAAAGTTGTTCCGGATTATGGATTTTAAGACATGTAAATGGCATCCACATTCCTGAGATATTGTTTACAGTTTACAGTGAGTTATTTGTGGTACAATTCTTTATTATTTGTTCAGGGAAACCGACAAATGAGCTTCTAGTGTAGTGCAATAAACTACTAGGCATTTTTCTTAATTAACATTAAATATGATTCTAATATATTGTAATAATGATGAATGTAACAATGCTTTTTCGTGTTTCACTTTCCACAATGACACTTGTGATAGCAGTACGCCTAATAGGGTATTACCTAAGCATCTGCCGTTTGAGGATCTATATGATGGGGTGGTTGATTTGAACAGCAAGTTAGAAGCAGGTTATCGAAACCAATGTGATTACCAGATATATCGGTTGTAGCTTTGTAAAAAGCATTAATTTTCTTAGATGACAAACCTCAGTGGCGGATTTAGAGGTAGTGCCCCCGCAATTTATGCCCAAAATCTAAGGTTCTTTTTAATGTTAATTTTGATCAAAAGGTTGGGAAGGAAGAATTTTCAAATAGCGCCCCCCCCCCCCCCCCTTTAAAAATCCTGGATCCTCCACTGAACCTGATATGGCGTTTGCTCAGTCACGAAGGTGCCTTAATTCCCATTTTGAGAATCCTTCGTCTAACTAAGCCTCTCGTGACGAAATAGCGAGGGCTAGGATGATAGTATTGCCTCAACTTGTTATTGACAAAATAACAAGTATGAACCATTAGAATCCCACCATTCAGAATGAATATGGCCGAAACTTGATACTCAACTCTAATGTTTTGGAGACATAGTAATGGATTGCCATCCGCCTATTTAGTTAGCGTCTACATTAATAGCTGCCACGATTCCAATGGCACTTACTGTGATAACCAGAGTAATGAAGCAATAATACTTGGCTTAGTGTGACAGGAGTTAAGCTGACTGGAGACCTCGCAAAATAGGCATCTGACCTCTTTGTTTATACTACGTTACACCTGTTTTTATGAGACAGACCGTACAATATGGACAGACAAAAATAATCTTTAAAAATCAGGGCATTTTCCAGGACATTTAGAGATGCATAATTGTCATGTGACAATAACCATATTTTACTGCTGAAGTCAATTGTGTTGCTTCATGATGGGGCAGTGTTTGATAAGACGTGCACCGATAGAGTTACCTTGGTGTTATCAGAAAGGGAAACTGTCTTTTTTTCCAAACGCGCGTGTGGAGACAATCGATGTGTGTTTGGCACGAACTTATCGCTGTTGGGTAATGGCCGCTGTCTCTGTTCGTCTCAAAGTCGTCTGTTCGGCAACGGAGACGCCGGGTAGGGTTTCCCGCCATTCCCCCTTCATCCCCTCCATCACTCCTAAACCTGGCCTTCTCAGAACCGTCTGACACTCGATGCGAACATTCCGTGTGTGGCGATCTACCTATAGACATATTATATGAGACCTACATGTATATATATATATATATATTCGTAGAGCGCCTCCTAGCTTGTATGGTCGCGCTATATATCTCTACACTAGAACCAGGATGGGTTCCCATTACACAGTATATCATCCTTGATTGTACCTACTTTGTCAGTGACATAGATTTCAGTGGGCCTATGTTAATAGTAATTCTGGGTAGGTGTGCCACTGATTAAGAGCAGCATTTTTGTGGCTACTTCCAAGAGAACCAATTGCAAATATTGTGCTAAAAGTATGTAAGTGGGATAATGTATGTTTTGCAAGCCATAAACCACAAAAATACCATGTAGACCAAGAGCGATGGGGTTGACGCTGAGGCTATAAAGATAAATCACGATGTGTATCAAATACTTTCTCACTACCTGACAAGTATACATTCACTTTCTGCAGAACAATTGCTAAAGACAAAAAGAGAAAAACAACGCCATTGTTATATTTAACCTTTCCTAGAATACAATAACTATCGTAAATGTCATTATAGAGCCATTCCAATATAGATATATGCGTTCCAAAAGGGTAAAAATAATAGAAATACTATCAGGATTCTGAGAATGCATTAAGGGACTTCCCGGGAGAGTTCCTGTCTACTCTGTCTGGAGAGGTAATGCTCCTGTGCCCTTGCTAATGTGCACACCTCTTTTCATAAATACGAAGTTAACTTTAGGACATCATTATACTAACTGAATAATTATCTAGGTTTTTAAGACATCGGTGGAGATTTCCGCCGCTTGTTTTAAAAGCACATGCATAGAATTCGCAAATTTGTGAAACATTAACATTGGGATGGGGCCTATCCTGAGCAATGCAGTCCATAATTACTCATGGACATCTTTGTGCCAAATACTCAAAGCCTACATCAATCTCATCCATACATGCAGCCGATATTTAAACATCCACAGATATACTTATTGCTGAAATGTATAAAGATGATGATTTAATCAGTACAATGGACATCAGGAGCATCTTCTACCGTATAACCCTATAAATGTTATCCCATGTTCGTTTTTTTTAAATAGTTAACCACTACTTGTAACTAAGTGAGTATTGCCGCTAATTTCCACCCGGGTCCATGAGAGTAAGCAGCAGCACATTTGCAAAATCCATCAAGGTTTAATAACCATCCCTATTCCAATGGTAAAAACGTCTCTTGGGCTCTGGGATAACATTTACTATTGGATAGAGCATTTCTATCAATATCAGTTATTTTCTTTGATTTTAATCTGATCTGGTTTTGAATCTAAGAGGCTTTGAAAACTAGTGAGGACGGAATTGCCTGGTCATGAATTAAAGTCCCATTAAAGTCCCTGTGTGCAAGGCCTCAAGCCCCGGTGCAGCCCGGCATGCTGCCAGTAGCAACAAGCCCCAGTTCGCCGTGCCAGCCTTCCTTTGCATAAGATATTTAATTAGGGACTTGAGTTAGAAGGAAATCGATGGTGAGACATCGAAGTTGACTCAGAAATCCCTGACCTGACTAAGCCACTATTGAGGAGACAGCCCGCGGCAAGGACTGTATTTAACACATTTATAGTTGACCTTCCGGATGTTTCCCTTCATTCCTGAGACTTTGAAGGCGAGGATCTGTGGAGTTAGCTAGGTCTGAAGGAGCTTTGACTTTCAGTAGGCTGGAGAAATGAGGTTGAATTGTGATTTCATTTTCCTTTTTGAATCTGATCTCATCTCAGCTAAATATTTAATGCACGTAGCGTGTCTCCGGGAAGTTACAGAGCTCCAACTGACACATTGGAGAGATATGCCCTGCCTGTTTTCCTGCCATTAACGAATTGGAGGAAACAAGCAGGCAATACAATAGGTAAAGCGTTTGTGAGAAGAAGAAGAAGAAGAAGAAGAAGAAGAAGAAGAAGAAGAAGAAGAAGAAGAAGAAGAAGAAGAAGAAGAAGAATGCTGGTACAAAACACAGAGAAGAAAGAGGAAGCTATTAAGTACAGATGTTAGATAGTTAAGATTTATTGAGGCTTTAACATTTATAACATTGTATTCAACAATGATAAATGTATACACTTACAGAGATCATTGGGGGGGGGGGGGCATGCCATCTTGTGCACTGCCGGAATTCCATTTGGGCAGGACCATTGAAGAGCTCGCCTTCAAGAGGGCAATATCCACAATAGTATGTGATCACTCGGTGATCAAATTGTTGGGAATTCGGCTGGCCATGGAGAGGAAAAATGAGAAAGCCCTCAATGAGACTCCCAAGTCGGTTGTATAGGCGAATAGTCCCCTACTACCAGGCACCACACCTCCTTGCACGTATATAGATTGGCAGTGGGGATGGCCGGGAGTGGGACAGTGGTAGGAGGCTACATCTCAAGGAAAGGGATCAACAGAAAAGGAATAATCTCCACAACTCTCCCTAAACCTCCTCAGGGCTCAACCAGGCGACCCCCTACAGTCACACCAGTTGTGGCTTCCCCTATCGTGTCTACACCACCCCCCCTCCCCCTCCAGGGTGGCCGTTAAAGCTGACTGTGCCCATTACTGACCAGTCACTACCTTAGCTCCTCACCACCGGCGGTGGCTAAAAAGCCTTCGTTAAAACCTGGAGGTGTCGAGTGGACGCCGGGCTGCCTCGTTACAAGCTCCTGATCCCAGCCCCGGGCCACCAGCCGAAGGGGTAGGCTACGATTGATGGGGATTTCAAGGAGGTACTTTACTGACTTGGAGGCACTAGACCCTGGAGTTTATATACACCCTCATATTGTTATTGGATGGGACTATTGTTTAAATGGAGCTTATGTGCGTGTTTACGAGAGGTGGGTTTGGTTGTGCTAATTTGGAGGGTTTACTGGGGCTATATCCACTTGAATCAGTTCAAGGTATTTTGTCCTATAATCTATCTTGTTGACTGAAGCTCCTCGGAGTCTTTTTACACAAGTGCAGGGCCCTTTCGCGCGGGTTCCCCCATTCACACCAATGGGCTAAAAGCCTGGTGAAAGTTCATTAAAGTAAACCGCTTTGGCCAAGGATTTATAAACCCCAACTCCTGAAGCGGGGAGAAAAAGAGCATTAAGACCCCGGCCGGAGGTGTCTGGAGCAGACCTGTAATGTTTAACTGGGGGCTCAGGGCCCAGGGCCGGACGGAAGGTGGTCGGCCCGATACGGAGGGATGCCAGGAGGACGTCCATCATACCTCTCAATGGCACCGGCACCCCCTGTCATCTAGCACAAGACACAGCCCTGAGGCCTGATTGGAAGGCACAGGGGACACCCCTTTGAGACCATGGGTCAAAGGCTAATCTGGCCTTGAACGCTGTCATTCAATTTACCCCCTGAGGTCAGAAACCCTCTACAGTTGGTATCTGTCAAGGTCAATGTCGTGTGTAAAGCAGGGTGGGCAGAGGTCCCTCCGGTCACACCGGGGGATGTGAATTCATGCAGGGCAGAGGACATAATAGTGGTGTGGTGAGGAGAGAGGCATAGTAAAGTTCCTAATCATAGTATTGGGTACACAGGTAGAGAGATACCCAGATATAACATGCTTATTCCTATACTCAAACCGAGCGAGGCCCTACAAATCCAGCTATTATGATAATATAATGGTGTTAGATAATAGAGATGTGGTTTGTGTATTCAGGTAGTGAATGCCCAAAGAAGTTACTGCAATATAAAAGTGAGGTGTGTAGTCAGACAGAGTCTGACCACGTAACTGCATAATGTGTCAGCCAAAGAGGGAAAATTGAGGCAACTGATCCGAATGTAGTTCTGCCACCTCTACCTCAATGTTAAGTTCTCAGAATTATAGAGTACAGTAGGAAAGAAATGAGTGGTATGGGAAGTAGCGCTGCAGGAAGGGCTGACGGCGAGGAATATCAATATTCAAACATGAACGCGTTTAGTCAGGGAGAGCGTGACTATTAGTATGTAGGGTAGACAGGGTGATACAAACTGATTCCAAGCGTATTTATTTTATAAGAAATTACGTGGAAACAACCGACTGCCCTCATTTCATTTCATCGTCCATATTTAAATTCTCATTCTCGATCCTACATACGCTAGATATTTGTCTGTTAACTGTTGTAGCGAAGCCTCTTCACTTCACATTTAACATTGAGGAATCAAAGGTAAATTATCCATCGCACGGATTATACACTTTCTTGGTGTTTCTGAAATTTGAAAGGAACCAAAACAGAGAGAATGAAGACCATAGCTGGCTCCTCCATCAATACCCATTACTACATAACAGCAAGCTTCCAGCCATTGATATATAATAGTCTAATCTGTTATTTATTGCATCTTTTTGACATTTTCTTAGACATAAACTGCTCGATATTAGGTTCCCATGTTACCCAGGGGACAGCAGCCGTTGTGGTTAAGCCCGTGTGAAGCCCATGTGAGCCTCATGCGTCTTTGACCATGGCTGAGATATTGACGTACATTGACATTGGTTCTACTTAGCACTGGCACCGTGTGTCTATGTTGTGTCAGCCTCACACCTGGTCTATGTGTGTCCACAAATAGCTGTAGCCTAAGGAGCCAGCGGCCATCCCGAAGCCCTTGCAATGTTAGCAACAGGACAGTGTATTTCTATATGCCGTGTTTAGTATAATGCTATGTAATGTAAGGGTCTCTAAATATATCCAGGTTTTACTGTTTTACTTATTAATATTTTTTTATTCTATAACTATGTTATATACAGAAGAATTAGCACTGCATGTTATAGATACAACACCACGCTTTAGCTTCTGAGAGGTACGCTACTGCCTGATATGCCGGTTGGGCTGTATGGCTTGCATGGCTTCAATATCAAAGCGAGAAAATCACGCCAACAGTGTGTGCGATGGCAGAGTGCTTGCCAACTCAAATCGACTACACGCTCGCCCTCAGACGATAGAGAAGCATGGGGAACTATGACAACACTTGACATGCCTGTTCACTCTACAGTAACTTGTAATGAAGCAATATTGCCGTTCTTTATGTTTTCAAACCATATTTAGATGCATTATTTTACTAAATGAGTAAATGCCCAATATTTTGGGTGCTTGAATTGGAAAGGCTATACTGGATATACCATCAATTATTCCCATGCCCAATTATTGCAGTATCCATGGTGTAGCTCTACACCTAGTACCTCAGTACCCGATGGCGAGCCACCTTGAGGAGACTCAGTACCCACCCAGTAACCAAAGTCAAAGCACAGTCTTAACGTGACATGTAAATACCGATACACGTAGGCGCCGTCACCCAGAGCCTTTTCATAGGGAGCTTGATGGAGGGCTTGATGTTTGGGGTCTCCTTTTTTATTATGACTTAAAATTGGGAAACCTGAGAAGTGACAGGGACCCTGGAGGTGGCCCTGTGAAGTGAGTGATGGCTGGACTGTCGGCGGGAGGAATCACTTTATGTGCATAGCGGGCATGATGCCCACGTCCGGCAGCTAGAGCTCTCTGGTAGGTCACAGCCAGGCAGCGGGCCTTTTGCCAAGGTAAGATCACAGGCACTCTGTGCTGGTATTACCGCTAGATTATAGCAAATGTTGGGTGGCGCTGAGCCGAATTGTCTTCACCTAACTCAACAGTAACATCAGTAGTATGCACATTTCGCTTCTTTAAGATGTAAAGCTTTGGAAGACGATGGGTACATTGTATGCCTATGAATGATGTATGTTATGTATGACATATATCCTTCATGTGCAGTTTTATTCCATTTCTGTTCGCTGTATGAGTTTTGTTGGATAGATTCCTGATAACTACAGTATGGTTTTGAGCAACTATATCGGCACAACCCAACATATGGCACGCTATTCTAAACTACGTATTTACCCACAACATACTAACAAACACCATTGCTACACTTTCCCATCTTCTATCCCCAATGAGGGAATACACTGGAGGGACCCGGGAGCGGTCAGTCTGGTTAGGGCCGGCAACAATTTAATAGTGTCTACATTGTTCCCTTGGACTGCCACTACTGCGGACAGATGGGAACATTTTTGGCCAGCATTACTCCCACTGGTGAACCACCAGCGCCAAACTCACATCTATATACTACTTACATGTACTTGGTAACAACTAGTCCCTGCATAGGTTAAGGAGATGTGCCTAAACTATAAGGCATTTATACTGACTGAACGTGCAGAGCAGACGTGATTAGATGATCATGTTATAGGATATAATGGGGTACAACGAATTGGGCTCTGCTTAAGGAAATGAATCTTAAAGTGAGTGTTAGATCCAAATTGTATATGCAATGCAGCAGTGTACATATACTCTCATTGCGAGTCCTATGCTGATCGACAGGCAAATGCCTTAAGTAGTCCATGACCTTGGAACATGCCGTGCCCAATTTGACCCCTCCCCCGTTGCATACGAAATGTTGGGAATAGCCCCACAGCATACCACGCTAAGAATGGGGTTTGATATGTTGGCAGAGGCACGACGGCCATACCGACCTCGGAAAACCTCAGTGCTTCGATTCACATTATTGATACGGGCCCAGGGTTACATTCTATACGGCCTGCCTTGCCTGACAGTGTATATGTTTGGAGTTAATGTGTTTAATGTATAGACCACTAGATGATACTGAACACTGTTCCGTTTATATTGGCTATGTCGACCTGTTCTTCCCTAGACTGCCACAACTGCATATCCTGAGTAAATACCAGGTTTGAAGGTGTGTGAGTAAGACGGATTTATCTGTAGACATCTGTACACACAGGGGAAAGGTACATGTTTGTATATTTTCCCATGTTTATTTAACGGCACGGGATGCCCACACTGATAAATATTGTTGTTGTTATCAGGTTATGGAGCATTGCGTAGCACAAACTTGTGCCCAGGATGGCAACTATTAAGTTATGTACCTCTATTAGAATCACGTGATAGAGCAGGACAATATCCTTAAACTAGAATAGCTATTACATTTATATTTTCTTTACTGTCTAGCTAGTGTGTTGACCTTTAGATGGCGTCCCTCCGCTCAATACAGCCACATCCTACGTTGTACGGAGGCCGTGAAGGGCTACACCTAAGAAAATATGAACTGGAATGAACAAGCCCCCTCTCCCAATACTACCATTGAGTCAAATCTGCCGTCAACATGAACTTTTCACCTGTCAACAGTCAAGTTTAAAAAAAGAACTTACCGTCAACATGGATCTGTCAACTGTCCACTTATGCACACCGATTTGTGACAGATGACCTTTAACATAAGAGTTAAGGAACGCAGGGAGGGATGCCTGTAAGGAGAAAAGGCAGACAGTCAGCTATAGCCAGGGAGAAAGGGAAAGGTGCATACAGGCAGGATAGTAGATATAAGCAGGCAGATAGGCAGGTAGGCAGGTATTATCGCCTTCCTTTGATAATACATGGCAAATGACCAAAACAACCCTAAACGTAAAGGCTCTCCAGTCACGTATAATGCCATCTTTCGGTTAAATTGAATTGAATTGAATTGAATTGAAATTTCTTTTATTTATCCTGGCAGGAATGTTGGCCTAGAAGACCGTCTCACACAAAACATGCACTTTTCTATTCGCTATATAAGATGAGAAATAATTGCGATAAAAAGCATAGGCCTATGGGAATAACTATAGAGTTGCTGCAAGGTGCAACTAGCCGGTAAACCCAACATGCTCTTTAATCCCCCTTATTATGCTGCTGTATCCTTGCCCATACAAAAGCATGGACATGATATGGAGGTATCTTCTGAGGGCAACATGCACGCTGTCCATGGTCCACGCTAACTACAGGCCACTTTTGCCAAACCGGAAGTGACCCCTCAGACTTTTCATGGCACGTCACGTGACGTTGTCCTCTGCACGTGGTTCGTGTAGCCGCCACAAGAGGGCGGACTTGAATGTAGGGTGGAGACCTTTCAAATGGCGACCCCCTCCTGACCCTTTTTCCGCTGGGCGGGCATCTATGGTAGCTTCTCCCTGCCCCCTCATTACTAGGATGAGATGGGGGCCGACCTGCTGGGAGCAAAAGGAGAGTGGAGAAGAAGAGCAAGGGGTCGCATGCAAAGACAATGGAGTATATGAGGAATGGTATGGGTAATATTGTGGGGTGGTTTAGCCATAGCTGGTCCCATTGTACTTGATACACACTGATAATAGATTTTCGGGACTTTAAACCATCGTTTCAATCACCAAACTAATTCTGTAGGCCTGTTTATCTATGAATGTGTGAATATGAATATAATGATATAGATGTCAGAAACATACAAGGCTAGCATGCCACAGTCGCCTATCTAGGTTACTAACTTTGTGCCAATACGTAACCTCTTTACATCTAAACTGCATCTTTTTGATTGATGATATTGATGCCAGCTACTTTACTCTGGCCCTTATCCTCGGCGCATGGGCTGACATCCTGATGTAATTAAAGCTAGTTCTAACCGTTTTTAAGACTGCGGAACATGCATATTTTATTATAACATGCCCCCCCCCCCCATCTATGTCGTGGTAACCTGTAGGCATCTGGTAGACCCTAAGTCTCTCTACCTCACATAATGGATAATTAACGGCCTAATTCGATGCTCTCCTTTTTGTTCCAAGCTGGGGTGCAACCAGGGAATGATCAATGAGTCTAACCGACTGGAAATACTATTATGGTGTGTTCAGTGAGGGGCCCTAACCTTGCTACATTTGCTTCTTTAATACCAAGTACTTCTAACATATTACGAGTCATGCTAGCCCTCTGCCTTCACTCGGCGGTTCCAACCCCCAACATGTGCCGCTAGTTAAAGACTCCTATTGATGTGCCGGGAGGAGGATAATTCACAGGAAGTCCACATCAAATCAAAGAGGCTTCCTTTATTAGGAAGTCTAGTTACTGGTGGCATGCCCAACAAGATGATAACAAGTGAGACCTATTTCCTACTTGGTATCCTGGCGGAAGGTGGGAGGGTGGGAGTGAGGAGGATGGTAGGGGTGCGTGGAGGGGAGGGAGGGGAGGGAGGGGGAGAGTGATCGGGGTAGCCATGTTTTTGCCTCATTAATGAGAATAATTGCCGGTGCACAGCAGTAAACAATGGTGTCATTCTGTCCCCGCCCGACCGTGCGTACAATGAAGTCACCCCCCCCCTCCCTCCTCCTGCCGTCCAGCCCACCACCATACAAGTCAAAACCCCCACCAAGCCTCACTACCACTATCATCACGACATGGTCAGCAAAAATAATCCTCGATAATTTCTACATTGTGATAAATCAAAAAATCTGGATAAAGTAAACAAAAGGATGAATGAAAGACAATGGGCGACAAACAATGGCTTTTTGATGTGATTAAATTCCTCTACTTTTTAACTATTGCTTTAGTTCTTTTTCCCTCTTTCTGTTCGTGGTTGGGGAATCCACTGTTGAAGTGGTAATAGGAAAATGTTAAGGTTTATGCTCGCCCTGTCGTGAGCCAACAATAGGGAATGTATTTCCGGTGCAGCAACCACGGACCGGAAGTGGGCCCACGAATTAACCGTGGGGTTGATAAACCGTTCAGAGGGCTGGGACTGAAACGGCTCCCTTGTTCCGACCTTTTTTCCTGGCCGTTTGCTCCGCGCCTGAGTTGCGCCGTGGATTTGGAGATGGGATGTTTTGTTATCTTTAACCCCGTGGAAAAACGTAACGCCCGAAAAAGGAGTTCATACAGATTTGGGGTGCAGTTTATTAAGCACCATTAAAGTGGAAAAAGCAAGTCATTATAAACAGTGGGAACGCGATTTCGATCGAATAATATTGATTTACTGGAAAGGGAAAACCTTTGGGAACACAAGAAGTTTATTGGAGTTAGTTACAAAAGGAATTTTCCCCCATTAAAGAATGTGAATGGTAATCCACGAAATGCTCTGTCTAAATTAGGAAGAACAAAAGCGTAAGTCTGTGGGCCTACCTGGTGGAAAGTGTGGTGGAAATAAACTGAGGAGAATATTCTACGAGCATAATGTGTATAGAAAGAGGAAGATAGTGTATAACCGAATGCATTATCACCATTTCATTGTCATTGTCAAATGGGATAGCTAGTTAGTAATTTGAATATACACAGTTTACCGAAAACGCTTTAGAAATAAAAGATTATGACGATGACCAACAATATTGCTTTTGGCACATGTTGGTATACTTTGAGACAGCTACAGCCCAAGGGAGCAGCTGTCCTTTGGTATGCTGCAGGAAGGTCTCACCTTGACTCCCGACTCTCATCTGTAGATATGACCCAGTCTGCTGACCTCTTCGTCCAATTAGGGCCGGCTTAATAGGACGGCAGGAGAAGGGCTTAATAGTTCTCACGCCATCCCCCACCTTTAAAGTCAGTGACTTCCGAAAGGGTTATTGTTCTGTCTGATTATATTATGCAAACCATCCTCGTGGTCATTAGGTTCTAGGAAGCTCCTTCTAGAAAATTCATCGCATGCCAATTTACATTTAGAACAGCATTTAACATGCCTGGATGCTGTCTCCTTAACCTTGTAAATCCTCCTCCAATTAGTGTTCTATGCAACAACAAAAAGTTATTTTCCCCTATGCATTTCTTCAATGTTAATTGGTCATGCTATTAATGTCTTATAGATTGGCTTAATTATGTAAGTCCAGCTTAAGAAGCAGAGTACAGAGACACATTACATACCAGGGCTACACCAACAAGCTAATACCCAGTGTAAGTATACATACCACCTATATAGAGTCAAACCTCCTCAGTATAGGGTACTCCGGAGTAACGAGGCTTATAAAGGGACGACATATAGAAATTGGTTTTGTTTGTGCCTGATTTGCTCTATTCCTTTCACTTTGATGCGCGGAGAGAAAGATTAATGAGCATTGGTCCTAATGGTGCCTGGTCTTGGCGGGGTACCAGGCCCCACACCTCTCTCATCAGCTGCTCATGATCCAATCAATTAGACACAATATGATCCTAACGTCCCTCATTAATCATGAGTGTCAAAACCTAGCTGCTTCTTCATTGGTGACGTCCTTATTAACCTGGCCAGCTGTGGTTCCCATTGGGCTTCCAGTAAGCTTTACATTGGTGGGGGTATGATGACTGTTGTAATGTTGTATAATACCACATGCTTAGCTGTACATGCTTATAAAAAACACCAGGTAGACACAATGATGCCCTGCATTTGTCAGCACGATATTTGTACTTAGGTTTCCAGGTGCTTAGGTCTAGTGTTTCCAAGGATTAAGCTTAGGTCACAAAATGCTTAGATGTATGATCATACTACTATGTTTAGATATACATTCATAATTGATCATGACATTATATATGTCCAGTTTCCCGAAGAGAACAGTATTCTTTTGGATGTACATAAATCTGTAGCAGTGTAGTGTAGGACTGTACACTGTAAGAAAAGTGTGTTACGTTTACACACTTATTAACACGCTTTTCTGCAGCCACTTTTAACACACATTTTGGTGTAACACACAATGCACTAAATACTCTATGCCAAAAGTGTGTTGCAAATTTGTGTGTATAACTCCTTATACATGTTCCCGCAACACACTATTCTTAGAGTGTAGCTAGCTATAATAGAGTTGTAGAAAGTAATAACCAGTGAAACAGGTACCCATATTTAGAATAAAATGGTTTAGTACCTACACAGGAAGCCTTGAATACACCAACCTATCCAAATGCTTAGGTTTCAGATATACCTGAACCTGAACATGTTTAATACCCTAGCATGCCTTTTAAAGCATTTATAATAAGAGACATGTATTCTGTCTTTTAACTATGATGGGTGTTCAGATTGATATAACATTTATCATTGTCATACCAAAACAGGCAACATTCTTAACACATTATAGAAGTTGATAAAATGGTCCAAAATCTAAAGTACTTTGTAAAATATTATGGGTTTTAAGATGGTTGAAACATGCACTTCTGTCCTTTAGAGTGAATTTTTGGCATCCACCTGACACAGTTGCTGTTATTGACAGCAGGAACCTAAGAATTTCTAGTCGCATTTTATATCTGTTCAGTCAATATGTCATTGTGGCCATGTTATGGCGACGTAAAATAAACTAGGTTGACAGTTGACCCAATGATCTTTTCCTGTGCGACAAGTGGTCAGTAAAATAATGAGACGAGAAATTCAAGGAGGAAATGGACAGGATATTCAGCAATAGACTAACTCTTATGTTTAGGCCCTTGCTTTCATGGCCAAAAATAACTAAACATCTTACGGGGGAAAGGGATACGGGCAAAGGGTAAAGAAAGATATATGGTTATCTACTCACAGTCACAATACGAATTGATGCCAACTAATTTCAGGATTAGATACTGCTGAAACTGCACAGTCTCCTCTCAGTTGACTGAGGATTAATGACCGACAACTGAATTTGAGATTATGTATGACTTGTGATCAAAATAGTTACCGCATAGAGAATGAGCCACGGGTATTGTGCAAAGAAATACATATGTACAACCAACCACCACAGCCAACTACCAACGAGTGATTATTTTATAAAGGTTTATTTTTGCTACCGACAAAAAATGGGTCGTTACGATAAAATAATTACATTTGTAAGCTTAATAAGTATAGGTTTATAGAGATTTAGCCACATGAAATGGATAGTACATTGATAGAATTGAAATAATAAATTAGACAGACTCAAGGTGTGTGGCCTACTCTAGGGTAACCCACCCTACACAGAGAAAAGAAACAGCGTCAAAAGGGAGTCCAGGTTGCCTCCAGAATGACTCCCGTCCTTAGGGGAGCGCAGGCTGCCTCAGTCAGGGAGTCACCTAGAGGGGAGTCATTCTGGAGGCAACCTGGACTCCCTTTTGACGCTGTTTCTTCTCTCTGTGTAACTCCCCTTAATATAAGTCCCCTGCCCTGGAAGGGTTGGACCTCTTGATGACAGTCATACGTCACTAACAGAGACATTAATGTCGATACTGATTATCAGCCCGGCCGACTAGGTTAACCTGGAGGAACCCCAAACCCTGCACACCATGGAAACGAAGTGTCGCCAGGGCACTGGGTCAAGCCTATCCATACATAAGTAATGGTAGTAATTGAAACTCATCCAGAAAGTAATCTCTATCTATCTAACAGTATGAGCGTATGATACTCGTTTATAAATACTAACAAGTACACTTATAAAACTCAATCGCTTATATTGAGAAACATGTTTATATAAGTATTTCATTGGCAAAAACAAAGTCAAATGGAAGAAATGCACATTGAGCCTAGTCATACTGGTATGTATAGTGTATTCACGGTTGCCTATATGTGACTGTCAAGCATCATCTCAAAGCCTGTGTATCTGCGTCCTTAATGTAATCATGTATGCATAATCCTGGACTGAGTGTCCGCATTGAGTTGTAAATGTATCTTTAGAATGAAATAGAAATACGTTATAAACCCAAATGCAATGGAGAAAGTTGTTGTACGAGTTAATGTCCTGAGGGATTTATAGCATAAATTTGTAAACCTGACGATATCAGACATAAGCTACTACACATAGTAAGGTGAGTTTTACTTACACCTCAGTTGGCTGACAGAATAAAAAAAACAGCACGTTATTACAAACAAATCACTATTGGTAAAAGCCAGTATAATATGTATCCCGCCAGAGTTCCTGTATATGATATATTGGCATCAGTCACGGCTCAGTACACTTGTTTTTTTCACCCATGATCAGACTTGGTACCAATATGATGCATACAGGCTGGGCCATAACTAAGTCAAGTATACCATGGAGACAGATAAATCACAATTGTGACTGCTATACACTACAACCAGGACACTCCACACAGAAAACGCTCTAGAGCAACAGGTGGCTTCATTGCACCAACCTCGTAAATGGTATTATTAGTCGCATTCATCAATTCCCTCCCTTTAGAATACTCCGAGTTTCTGAAGCCACACCTAGTATGAAGACAGTTATAGAGTATCATATGCCCCACAGCAATGTATATGGAGCTTACAGTGTCTCTTAAGTAGGGCTATCATTGATGTGCCTTCAGTACTAGCACCTGCCCTGTACTGATGAGTAGAAATAAGCTATAATGTAAGTGATATTAACGTATAGCAGGACAGCGCAATATGCATTGTATGTGATTATGCAATAGTACTATAACCATATACCCCATGCGGGGCCATGGTCGCCGTATCCAGATGACCAGTGTGTCTCTTGGTGTAGGGGGTCTGAAATGGCCCCAATATTAGTTACTAGCCTCATAAAATGTTCACATAATGTATATGCCTTACTGGACGATATACTGGTGCACTATTGTTTCTACCTGACAAACAGGTGAACTTCTCCTTTGTTCAGTATTTACCAACAGGTGCCACTAGATGAGCTATACAAAAGAGAAGGACGGAAGGTGCCTGGGGAAAGGGGAGGGGGTACATCCGGAGGGGGTCACTGCCTCTTTGAGTGTAGGTACCAACTGCGAAACTTCAGCCCCTATAATTTGGTCAATTGACAGCCCCTTGAAAATCAGTATTATTTTTACAGCCCCCTATTTTCTAAGGAGTCAGATGACAGCCCACTGTTAGGAAGTCTCTTCCATTAAACATTAGGTTGTTTGGGAATTACCTAGATTACTCCAGTCATATTTGAAATGTGATGTTTCATTATTTCTATAAATATTGTGACAGCCCCTGATTCAGTTCTTTCCAGTTATTGACTGCCCCTAATTTCTTACTTTCATATAATTTATAGCCCCCCCCCTTTTTCTTGCTTCAATGTGTGCACAGCCCCAGCTCTTCGGGGTCGTTGCCGCAGTTGGTACCCGTTCCCATATTGAGTACCACCCCTGGAGGGGGGGGGGATATGTGGGCATCAAGGTCCACGGGTCGTGAGCCTGAATTCTGACGATCATCGATGACTATCAAACATGATATTGATATCAAAATGGAACTGAAAAAAAAAAGAGTTTATGTTATATGTACATGTTAATTTATTGTTGTAATGACAGAAAAGTGAAGTATAATGCCTAGTGGTGGTTAATACTAGTGGGTGGCTGAATCTATAGGTATGCATATATATTTTATTATCGCCATGGCTTCCAAAAACTGGTCAGTTTCAGCAGCTGTTTCCCACGGTCAGACTAACCCTATCATATGTCAGTACGTCGTGCGATACAACGGTGCCAAGCACGTCAACAGCTGAATACTGCACTATAGAGTAGTAGTGATTAGACTAAGAAGTCAGTGGTTTCCTAAATCAAAGGAACAATTTTGTGAACAAATCCAGTAGTTGCTACCATCAGACATGCACTCTATGGCTGTTCCAGTTCTTCTGCAAATATCTGTTCGCTAGCTTACACAGACGAGTCTCATTTCCTTAAGGTGACAACAGAGATCAGCACACACCTGAACGAGTTAATCTTACACTCAAGTAAAAAGGAATAGCAGTCACATCTGTAAAGGTTAAACCTGAAATACTTTAATTACTTAGTTAGAGAATGGGCTTGACGCCAAATGAACAATTACTCCGACTCAACCGTGTGTACTATAATAGTGGCTGCTTAATGTACGACTATACTGAAACTGCGACTTTCATCTAAAACTTTTTTTCCCACAAGTTGTCTCCGCTCAGTCTATCTGATTGTGTATCTCTGTCTCTGTCTGTCTCCCTCTATCGCTCACTCTATTATACATTACTCCCCTCTCTATCTAGCCCCTTTCCCTTTACCACTCTTCCAAAACAAACTATCGTATATCCTGTGGCTTTCCTCTTGCATTCTATTCACTTCCCAAGTAGGCCCATCTATCATCTCGCCCACAGTTCGTCCAGCCCCTGATCTCCTCTTCCTTTGTCCACACGTATACTTCTATATCCCCCTCCTAATACTTTGTCCACATTTGAAAAAGACTTGAGAAAAAGAAACCACTGGTCAACTTCCCTTTGTAACTATGGCCTTCTGCCTCCCTATAGTATTTTCTCTCTCTGACATTATATATCATAGAGTGGCTCCCTCTGGCATCCCACATACCCTTTCCCCACCCCCTGGAGGTCCTGTCTGCTGCACTTGGTTGATAGACAGAACCAGTGAGTAGCTCTGGCGCCAATAATACTCTGATTCTAGAGCAGCCCATGGCTTTGACCCTGGAGGGAAAAGGAAGCAAGCCATTAATGTCGGCGCGAATCGCATTCGTGACTAATTTCATTAGATCATCGTTTTGCAATGCTGTGTCATCGTTTGGTTTATTTCTGGGGCTCCTTTCTTTTCGGTTAGAGCACGTTGCTATGGTTTCACAAGATGACGTGCTATTCCTCCCACTCTACTAGACGAGGACCAGCTCCCTCTGGAGGTTGCATGTTTTATGTGTCACACAGGAGGAGCGGGATGGTAGCAACATCTGCATATCGCTAACACTGCACATTCAAACACAGCCCATGCATTATTATTAAATGATAATCAAATCGCCACATTTTTTGCACTCCAACAAAAGGTTCACCCATATTGGATGCTATTGAGAGGTTCAGTAGGTTAGCATTACTGTAACAATGGAATGTAAAGGCCGATGGGTATGTATTGTAGATTTAGTACTATGGGGCATACTATGGTAAACAGAGATGGGTACAGGCTCTACAATACACTGACCTATCATCACCTGTATATTACAGTGATGTACATACTAACAATACCTAAACAACATGCACTGTCAGGGGAGCCTTTGTATGCTTTTCAGCGATCACCTTTGGGCTATATCCTGTAATGGTTACCTGAATAAAGGTATTACGTTGCCAACGGTGTCTGTATTTCATGGGGATGAAATATTCAACTGTTCTGACTGTATGGCTATATGGCCCCACCCAGGGGTAACCAGACACGTTATCTATTGGAGATTTACAGCAGATGAAACACACATGTAGGAGGTGGGTATAGCTGTTGTTACGAATTTATGGCCAAATGATTCCCTCCTGATAGGCAGCAGCTACTCTACCGGATATCATGGCTTAACCCGTATAGCAGTTAACTTAAGTACACAGCGTCATGGGATACATCTAGTTTTAAAATATCAGACAGTGCTATTGCCGAATAGGGTGTAGACGCAGAGGCGTCGATGACTGTATGCTGCCTCCAGGTGTAAAAGTCTGCATTGTCCCTAGTTCTATAGCTTTTGTAAAATGCCTTTATCCAGTATCAAATATGAACCTTCTCATGATTATTTCATTGACAACATGAACATGACCTCATAGAGCGTTACAATTCATGGTTGATTAAATCTATATCCCTACATCTAGATTTAGTATAATACGTAGCTCCTAGTGGGTGGCACGTCTGAGATATTGCTACGGTGGAATATGGGTGGCGGCTTAGGGAAACATTTTATGTAGGAAAGGTCAACTATATGACCAGCTTATCTTCATTTTGAGGGGATGGAGGGATGGGATCTGGCAAGGAAACCCCTGCCGTGCGCTGTGCTTAGTATCTTTATTCTGATGCATTAAGATGAGGCAACCCTGACCTTATCTTAGGTACCTCTAAATTGAGAAGAACACTTTTTAATTGAAACCTGCTTGAAAGAATACTAAAGCTTATTGCTATTGAATAGACCAACTTCCCATATTTTGAAACTAGACAACACACCATATGAATTACTGAGTACTCATTAGACATGCATAACCAGTTGCTCTGCAATATCTCTCACTTGAATCTCATAATTATTCATTGGACGATGGACTATAACTGAAAGCGGCATGGGCCCGGATAATCTCTATTTTACTACATAAATCAAGCTACCACAACTGTTAACCAGTAGGAAAACTACAGGCACACATGATATAGCAGGATTGTTAAAACCAGCTTTAAATGTCAGTCATACAACTATCCATCATTGATAGGGGAATGTGGGTAGCTGATAAAACGAGCCTATTCATCTTTTTTTTTAAATCTCAAAACAAATGTAATAGAATCATATAAGCCAATACTTAGTACTGGTTGGAGTGCCCCCTGTCCCTATTAGACTATTGTTCCATATGCCTCGGCGGGAAATGAAACCGGGGTTTGCTATTAGAAGTATTTAGCCTGAAGACGGAAGTATTGGGTTCTAGTAGCTAACACTTTCACAATCTACAATGCTGTAATGGCAGTGCTGGTCCCTTTGTGCTTATACTATCTTATTATTTTCAAAGTGAACTAAAAGTCAATTTCGATTGTACATCCTAGTAACCAGACTGGACAGCGTTTACGCCCACTGCTTCCCAGAAATCCCCATTCTTTACATCCTGGAGCTTCTACCGCTTTCTATTCACACCTCTGGCCCGGGCAACAATATGTTATCGATTGTATTTCAATATGTAGGCCTATGTCTATCAAAGCGGGATGATATATATGTAGGTCGTTCTCATTTTATGCCACAATATCAAATTTTATATACGTAGGTTAATTTAGATAACCGAAATAAGCTATTATACATGGGTATGTACTTTATATCACTGCGACAACTACGCTTTCAGACAACATGATTGAAAACATGCGATGTATAGTCTCCCAAACGGCAGTTTTTACTGCGTCGCTAAGGATTCTTCTTCAGGGAGATTTCAATGCCTTTATTCTTCACCAAGGTAGTTAAATAGTTTTTAAGAGCTTCTTTTTATTTGAGTGACACATTGCATCCATAACCCAAATCAATACGTTGTACTTCATACTGCAAAGACGCTCCTTGCTGCGGGGGCAGGTTTCTGTAGGCAATATAGAAGGTCCCTATCCCCACCCCTCCATATAGCTGCGATATAAATTACCTAGCCTTCAATCTCAGTCTCTTAATGTCACTTAGCGACTTCGTTTATGAACTATCCCTCAGGCAATACGTGCGGGTAAGCAAGTATGGCGCACATCAGGCAGCCTGATAGGCCGCAGTAACACAATGGAGGCATTAAGACGAATATGTTCTCAATAATTGCCTGGCTTCAAAATTGAATCAATTTAAAGGGGTGGGTGAAAGTGCTATTGTTGCTGTTGAAGTCAGCGTAATGGGTCTATGGTGTAAGGAACTAGGTCCGGAATGAAAAACATTTGTTTGCTCAAGCCTTGTAGTCTACGTTGAATTCAAAATGACTTTAGAAAAAATCATTTTAGGAAATCAGGGCCACTGGTCCTAGTTTCATTCTGACTCTTGCATAAGCCTTTAACAAACGGAAATTTGTATAATGACTCAATATTCTAGAAATACTCATCTACACAAAGTAGCTTCTGGTTTCTCCAAAACAGCCATAATCTTACTTAATAGCAGTAATATAATAGTAGACTATGTCCTACTTGAAGACAAACATTTCAATGTCAGTTTATAATGCAGGAATATTGACATGATTGTAGACTGTAAAGCTACTCTCGTGTAAGAAGACCATGAAATATAACTTGCAGCCTTTTCTCCTTTCTAGCTGATTGCACCATACAGCTGCGTCATTATATACAGCCATAACGTGGCTGTCTACCAGTCCTCTGTAGATGGACGTAATTAGACTGTGAGCAGACAGCATATTTGAGTGGATGATTCACAGTTAATCCTTGTAGAAATACTCCTGGTTATACTTTCCTAAAGCGTGTATTCCACTGCCGATAATACCCGATGGGTTACACGTAAAACTTGACCAATGAGCGTCCATCAGACGAATCATTGGTATATATTAGTACATGTAGTGAACTAAATGCTTTAATGAAGGAGGTATAATGAATAAATATGACTACATAAAGAGTAAATAACCTTATGATATTGGTTGAACTATAATGTCATGTCACCCGCATAAAGTCAAATAAAAATGTGTGTTTCAGGTAAATTTAGGTAAAATTTCAAACAACTGAAATATTCCCCGATATCGTGTTGGATTTTAATTTCAATTTATCACAGCTTTTATATGACAAGATAATGACCCTTCTATAGTTGTTGCCCACAACGGGATAGCTTTAACAGGTTGGCAGAATAGCAGTTTTTCCTCTCTAGTTTGCACCTGTTTCCAACTAGAATTACATATTCTGATGTCTGCATGAATAAATGGGAACATTTTTACCCAAATCAATCCTGTGCGAGGCTAGTTTTATGCTGATGGTGGTATAAAATATTACAATGCCATACAAGATGCTTTTAGCGCTCACTCTACACCATAGCAACTACAGGGACAGGGGTACTTTTTGTGTCTTTTTCAATCAGAAACATGTATTCCTCTATCGATTTGTATGGACGATTCCGCCATTGTTGGGACGAATTATTTTTGGCTGTTCGATGAACAGCTCTACTTAATGTTTACATGTATTGGTGAGGTTCCATGAGCTGCTCTCATGGCTACTGGGTGGGGGGACTGGGACTACTAGGTAGGTTTAGAATGTAAATCCAAACCCTGCACCCACTATCTCAAATATATGTACACTGTCAATGGTTAGTGTAGGTACACAGTAGAATCAACTGTAGTTTACACAATCTATTGTAGCTTTACAACTCACAAGATCAGACTGCGCACTCGTACCAATTAAGCATAATTATAGTCTATTATAAGTTCAGCTTCCCCACTTATTGAGAAGCAGTTAATCCCACAGTTACATTCCTAGACAGTTATCACCCGAAGTCCAAGCGCCTTGGTTATATACCGAGTATAGCCTCAAATAGGAGCAAGAACCCACCCCTCCCTAACCACTTCTCCCGCGACCACCACTACAACCTCTGTCGGCTTGAACACACAGCCTCGGGGTGATAGGCAGCGGGGCTGGTCATTTTCCACACGTCATGAGGCGGTAATCCGTTGCCCCGGGTGGTTCACAGTTTACAGCCTGTGGCCCTTTTTGCGCGTCTTTCTGGACCGGAAACGACTATTGCTGCTGCGTCGACTCCTCCCAATGGCGCGTGCGCCGTCCACGAGGGCGGGTCCCGAAGAGGAGCATACCAGATCCCCCCACCCCCACCACTACCACTACACCCGCCACACCCTACCCCCAGGGGTGCCAACCCAGTGCTTGTTGACCAGTGGTCAGTTCCCTGCGTGAGTAGGTTTGGTACCAGCCGTAGGGGCCCCACACGTAACATTGGCCTCGTCTGGGGCTGGTATTCATAGTCAGATAGTAGGTGTGGTCGTGGGCAGGGACGTTACCGATAGCGCCCCTAGTAACAAGGGTTGAAACTGTGGCACTCACAAAAAAACGGAACCTGTCATATATAAGAGGGCTGCTAGCTGCATCCCTGAAGGGGAGCCACCGCCAGCGACTAGCCAGCCAGAATTAAGGCTTAATCCACTATTATCCACGGGGGCGAGCTACAGGATTATTGTAGGTTTTATCCCTCACACTGGGCAAACTTTCCATAAAGCTTCGCGCCATTCATTGACGGTTTATGTAAACTTCTCTGGACAGGTTGTCCCGTAGACTTAGTGAGATGGCATTGCTAGCAGGGCTCCTTTACTGGTAATAAAGACGTATAGTGATTATCAATGATTAGATCGTGTCACATAAAGATAACGATAGATAGAAGGACGATTCAAACACAAGCCTTTGCTAAGTACCCTTTGTCCTTGACATATTTCGGGATGCATTAGCTTGTTCCTAGAAATCATGCTGGGGCTCGTGCAGTTATGGGAAAATTAGGGTTAGAATTAGCATTTGGTATTTTGCAGCTAGACCTATATATAGGGGCCTAGGCCAAATGTCATCTCCGTCTTAACCCACATCCCCTCCCAGCACCTCCCCACGGCCTCCCATCAGACCCCTATGTCCTATTACCGTATTGCAACGTTTTACAGGTCATGTCCTAATGCTCCAGTTTTAGGTTTTATTGGGTAACTATAACAAAAGTACACATAATATTATTGCCCAAATACAAATCTGTCAGTCAAATCTGGTTGCATTCCTGTCAATATACGTCGTGAAATAGATGGATATATTTATGTTCTTATGATAATCATGCCGCAAGTGTTTCCTCCCCGTGGGCCCATGCATATTCGTGACCAATCCGAATATTTATTACCCGCGTATATGAAAATTCCACTTATATTTTGAGAAACTATAAATAATATTCCGGTAGAAGTTGCAGTAGTTCACCAAAACTAGTAGGATCTATATGAGCCCTAATGAATATGTCTGTTATACCCAATGATTGATTCTTTTATCTACAAAGGAAATTTTTTTAAAGTAAACTCTGGGCTTTGGGGCATTATATCCCGCATTTCCATCTCATGAATGTGATGAATATAGACCTCCTGTGTACCGATAGTTTTCTATTAGTAATACTAATGTCTCCATTCTTCTCCTTCCAGATCCCCCAGATAAGCTACGCGTCCACGGGTATCGAGCTGAGTGACAAGAGTCGGTTTGAATACTTCTCCAGGGTGGTACCCCCCGACAACTACCAGGCTCAGGCCCTGGTGGACGTAGTGACACGTTTTGGGTGGACCTACGTGTTCACCCTGGCCGACGAGGGCAACTATGGGGAGAAAGGTATTGCCGCCTTTGAGGAAAAAGCCAAGCAAGCAGGTGGGTGATATTACTGGCTCCCATATGCAGATTATCTGTCGCATCTACATACCGGTACACTGATTTCTGTTGCATTCAGAAAACAGCACCCAGGAGACTATGATCGGTCACACCCGTCGTTGAGAGTAGTCATAGTTATGGTTAATCTACTGGTGGGACTACCGTATTCGACGTGATATGTGCCTTAAAACATATTTAAGTGAAAGAATTGGCCCAAAATATTCATTTTAATAAGCGCCCCGCCATGGTTGTATTATACAGATTACTGGTCCACCCCAGTGACCTACTTAACCTTAACACCTGCAGGTGTGAAGTGTTTTATATCACACGATGTGTGAAAAAAAACAGTAACACCATCGGAGGATCATATCAAAAAAGAATCTGGAAAAAATCTGAAAACGGGGGTGGCGCGTATTAGGGGGAGGGCCCTTATTAGGTCGAATACTGTTTACAATGGACATATACCTGACTAAAACAGCAGAGCCATTATAGAGGCCACCTCAAAGGGAAGCTTTTACCACACAGCAGGAGCCACAGACAGACAGCTATAGGTCCCCAAGGCTACACCAGTTATCAGTGGGTTCCAACAAAACACCCCCGTCTGCGATAGTCCAACTGTCCAAATTGTGACGGTTAAGGCGGGCGTTTCTATTGCTGTGTGGTGTACACGAGATACTATGATAGGGCTACATATACACTGTTAGAAGTAAGTACTGTTCATGTACAGTAAATAGCGCAGGAAACTTTGGTGCCATTAGATGTTGCTGTAGACCTACAGCAAGTCGGCGTGTGTATGTTTACAGCATTATGTACTGTACAGTGTTAAATACAATGTCATGTTCCATGCTGTATGGTGTTTTTTTTTTACTCTTCCTACACAGGTATATGTATTGCGCGGTCATTAAAGATCCCACGGGAGGTGAATAACGACACCTTTAAGTACATCTTCACCGAGTTCTCGGCCTACTCCCGGGCACGAGTCGTCATCATGTTCGTTAATGAAGACAACTGTCGGAGACTGCTGCTGGCCAGCAAAGAGCTCGGTAGGCAGACATTGATAGAGTTTGTGTATGATGTAGAGCCATAGCAATGTGTTTGTTCCAATTTTGCTAGCTGAGAACTGGCTTCTGCCTCTGGATATTCCTACAGAAGTTCTTGGTCCTTTGTTGGGTTTTTTTCAAATAGATGGGCAATTTACAGATTATGGTGTAACTTTCTTCCTATTGATGATTCGAATTTACTATTAGTAAGTCGGTGTAACATTGAGCACGACCCTGTCCCACCTTTTTTAACCAATTTCTATTAAGGATTTGGAGACATAGCTCCTCTGATTGTCGTATAATTTCAGTAAAAAAAGTTTCAGGTGATAAAAGTGTTTTTTTCTGGTAGAAACCCCCCAAAATGCCTTCCAAAAAAAATAAAGAAATGTGGGTAGGGCCAAAAGAATAGGGTCGCTAGGGATACCTGAAGACAACTTTTCTTTTGCCTAAGCATTCCTCTGAACTTTTAAATCATAATATTTTCTCGATTTTCAGGCAAGACGTCCCAATACTACTGGGTGGCCAGCGACAGTTGGGGTGCTAAAATGTACCCTGTTGACAACATAGAGTGGGCAGCAGAGGGTACTGTTACAATCCTCCCACAAAAACGGGAACTCAGAGGTACAATAAAACGGACACAATGAAAGCATCACAAGCCAATAATCTAACGTTATATGGGCGAGAGATTTGACGAGGTGTTCATGACAACCTTTTTCTCATGCTGAAATTACAGCCATGGTCATGCATTGAATTGGAAATTGGAATAATTGTGCCCGTAATAATAACAACGATGAATACAATTTCACTAACTGTATTATAAATTGCTATCACATTTGACAAACGATGGTTTGTAAGCATCGCTATGAACTAACCATAACATATTAGGATGTATTGTATCATAACATATTAGGATATATCGTCCTATAGGGTTCTGTTTAGCAGGGAGAGAAAACACCTGGGCATGATTATTGCGACACCAATAGGCATCGTTTTGAAATGCTCACTTGCACCTACATGTGTTTTATCTACTGCTTGTAGAAATTGTTAATCTGCAAAACGAGTCTCCCTTTCTTTTCACAGACTTCGATGAGTATTTTGAACAACTGAATCCCTTTACTAATCTCCGGAACCCATGGTTCAAGGAATTCTGGGAGTATCATTTCCATTGCCATTTTAAGAAGCCTTCGATACATCGAAAATTATGTACAGGTGAGTAACCTCGATATATAAATTATGTTAAAAATCATAAGGTTCCATTGTTTGAATCGAACGAAAGCTGTGTTTCAGGGCCTACCATTGATCATTTTCCTCCAAACTTGAAATGATTGCTGCAGTTCTCGAGTCAATGCCTACATAGAGAAAGTTTAAATCCAACCTGTATACCCTAGATGTTCAGGCCATGTATCCTTAAACATGCTTTCCTCTCAGCTACTTTGATGATGGTGTTACACTGTAAAAAAAATCCGTTAAAATAACGGAGATTCACTGGCAACACTGGGTGCCAGACTTTCACCGTAAAAATAACGGTCACCATCATTTCAAATTCTCCGTATTGTAACGGTGAAAGTCCGGCACCCAGTGGTGCCAGTGAATCACCGTTAATCTAATAAAATACGGAACATCACTGTTATTCTAATACAGTGCCTAAACAATAGTTTTAACAATATTTAACTCATTTATTCCAGTATATTTCTGTCCATTCATCCACATATACCTAACTCTATGCTCAATATGGTTCCATGCCAAATTTGGTAGCATGTCCAATCAGCAATAGCATCTGAGTGTCAAGACTTCAGGCCTAATCATTAGGAATCAGTCTATGAGAGCCTTATAAAATGCTTCATGACACTTTGTAATGCCAGTCCATGAGAAGAAGTCACTCTAGGATGGCTACAGAGCAAACCTTACAGCTGTTTGTCTATATATTTTTCTTATTACCACAAAAATGGTGTTCTTAACATCCATGAAAATATCCTCATGAACCAAACTGCCACCTGGTGTGATAAACTAAACATCGATTAAACGAAGCTTCACCGTAAAATAAGTAAACTGTGTTTCACTGTAAAATTAACTGTGCTGAATTACGGATATTCAAAGTAAAATTGATTGATTTTACATTGCCCCACTGTAATAATATATAACGATGATCCACCATAAAATTTTACATTGATTCTCTGTATATTCAACGGAATATTTTTACAAGACATAGCTTCACCGTAAATGAATAAACTGTGTTTCACCGTACTGGATTACAGATATTCACAGTAAAAATTGGTTGACTTAACATTGCCTCACCGTAATCACATTTACGATGATCCACCGGAAAGTTTTGCATTGATTCTCCGTATATTCAACGGAATATTTTTACAGTGTATTGATAGATACTCGTGATACAGTACGCTGCTATATTCGTTTAAATTCATTATGGGACATTAATATTTCTTTTCCCCATAGATGTCAATCAATCAAGTGAATACATTCGTGATGCTTAATGTCATAAATAACATGGAAAACAATATAAGCGACAAAAGCATGTCGTTTCAAAAATGAATCCAACATAATTGTGAAACCAATCCTTTATTTCAATAACATCCAGTTTGTCTGCCTTATGCTTGTTTAGGTGAATATAAAACGGTATATATTTATAGTAAAGTTGATGGAGGCTATATCGCCTTAATCATTCCGCCGTTGCTATTTCCGGTGGCCTTGTCCACTCCTCCCTAATGTCATCGATACGCCAACCGCTCCCCCCAGCGGACCCCATCCTTCATGTCCTATCGCAGCGCTACACTGACCCCTTAGAGACATGCTTTAAACCAGTACATAGGGGGCACTGTGGAGGCAAAAGCCAGCAGAACAAGCGTTTGAACTGCCATCAACATTCTCTTTATTTCATACACTTTAGGGACACATAGTGCTTTAATCTACTAAGTCCTTGGTCGTCATGATGCATGAATGCATGAACGATTTCTTTACTTCAATCTCGGAGAATATCCATATTGCTGTGACATTTTTCATGCCATGAGTCATAAACTGTCCCTTATTAAACTGTTCACAACGTCCTAAAGTCCAAGTCCCATCCAATATCAACATGGAGACGCTGTTATAACTAGTTGTATAAAATAAAACAGTAAGTCTTGCCACTTGCAGGTCATGAGCGGATATCCCATGACTCCTACCTCCAGGAGGGCCTGGTGCCTTTTGTTGTGGACGCTGTCTACGCCATGGCACACGCCCTAGCCAACATGCACAAGGACAAGTGTCCCGGCCACACAAGGGTGTGCAAAAAGATGCTACCTCTAGCAGGCCCAGACCTGCTCTACTATATCAGAAATGTCTCATTTACTGGTGAGTATAGGCGCGTGGATCATCCTTTCTGCTTGGCTGCTCATTTAGTTCATTTGTTTAAACCTCAAAATAGAAATGGAATGTTAAATCTATACACATGTACCGGGTATGTGGGGAAGCATCGTACAACACTGTGTAGTATGCTGTTTACTGGTGCAATTATTACCAAGGGACGTCTTGGGGTATGGGACACTTTGAAGGGAATCTTGCATCCCTTTCTTTCTTTTTTGCTAGATCAAGACATATCATTGTTAATACACCTGTTGCATCATTGCTGTATACGTTTGTCTTACAGGTGTGACCGGTAACTTAGTGCAATTCAACAAAGATGGCGATGCACTAGGTCGGTACACAGTCTACCAATACCAGAAGGGTCCCACCGGCAAATTCGACTATGTTGTCATTGGGAATTGGACCCATGGGTATGGTACCGACCCGTGAGCAGAATATAAGTTTACGCACGGCCATTGTCCCCCCAAAATTAGAACACGTTGACATTCATTTCAGTACATGTGGTGTTCCTGTATGCCTGCACTGTAAACAAGTTAACCCAAAAATACGATATTTTCTACTGTAAACATACAATAGATTCTGTTACTCGTATACACTTATACTGAATTATGCACTGTAAACATACAGTATACTCTGCTGCTCATCTACACTAACTATCAACAGTATGTGTATAGCCTTTATATTGTAAGTAGGAAAGGAAAGTAATCTACTCGATGTGGACATGGTTTTATCGATGATCTCATTAAGAGGAATATAGTGAGGAGATGTGTAATATGTGGAGTTTAGTGAGTCCATACTAATTTAATAGTACATTCCCACAAAATGAAAGAAAGCGTAAGATGTATATTTGCATATTTATTCCCATTACATATTTGAAACAACACCCACCAATATTACATAATATAATATTATATCAATATACAGAATGGTGCTGAGGTGGTTTTGGTAGCTCCCTCTTATGATCACAGACTTTATATTACAGGAATACCATACTGTACTGAAATAAACTAGTGAACATCGTTTTTATTAGGCCTACTAAATGTGACTAAATAGATAGTAACCTGTTTCCAGAACGTTTGATTTGTAAGTAGATTACACCCAAAATTGTTTTCTCCGCTTTCGATTGTTCAAAAAAATGGCTGAACTAACCAACTCGGTACTTTTTACTAATCCCTCTAACCCAACCCCTTTGCCCACATTCATTTCTTCAAAAGAATATACCTATCTGAATCCCAAGCCAATCTTATCTTAATGTTGTAAATTCCCATCCTTCCTAACCCCACGTTCCCTCGAAATTCATTACCTTATACCCAGGTTCCCTCTTTTACCAATTTGATCCCTTGTAATATTTGCTATTGTACGAGTATTATATTACATATAGAATATACCCAAACCAAAGTGAATCTTTCAGTATTTGCCATATTTTGTTTCCCTCCCACCCTGTGGAAATATGAGTTTCCCATTGACCCCTTGCAGTGCCTGCGTGTCTTGATCCTGCTCATTAATCCCATTATTACTATACCAGGCTATTATATTACAACCAGTTGTGTAACCATGTCAACTATATGTCACAGTTATGTCAGATTTAGAATAGGATTGTCATACATGTAGTCATACTGGATCAGGACTCAGGGCTTTCTGCAATCTGGGCCCTCTAGACTAGGGCCCTCTGAACTGGAGCCCAAGAAACAAAGGCCATCTATAGCTGCTAGTGGGTGCTGAATAGGTTTCTAATGGCCTTGGTTCGTGTGGCTCCTGTTCCAGGGGCCTTGGTTTAGAGGGTCCAAGTCCCACAGAGCACTATGTCCTAGTACCAGTAACACTATATGTTATATGTATTTGTGTTAGGAATAGGAGTGTTCAATAGTGAGGAATATCATCAGACAGTGTGGTGCTAATTGAATTGCTTATAGCAATAGTGCTCTTCCCACACACGCATTATGGTAGTGACCATCGTTTAGCCGTAGCACTCTGGTAATTCATTGTAAAGTACAAATTTTCTTTGCAAGAACAGTTCAACGTGTCGAATAATTATATGCCAGGATATTATCAGAGGTAATAGGGCTATTGGTGGCAGAGACAGCAGCTATGTGTTGTATCATCAGTTAGTTAATGATGCATCTCATGCTCATACACTAGCTGGGGTGTATGGAGGAGGTATTTTACTCCAGGTATTATGGGGAGAGGTGGTAAAGCCGTATGGAACATAAGGGAAATAGTTGGTAGGGCGGTTATACAGCAAAATGGTGTCTTCCATACATGATTGTGTACTATGGGTTCACACAGAAAGATAAAGGTGTCAACTGTGTCTCCCACGTGGCTCTGGTAAAATAGAGAGTCAAACAGCTAATGACTCTGCTTATATGAAGGGTCAACTTGGGTTGACACTAATAGTAGACAGTCAACTCAAGTTGACCCTTCATATACACAGAGTGATTAGCTGTTTGACTCTCTATTTTACCAGAGCTACGTGGGAGTCCCAGTTGACACCTTTACTTTTCTGTGTGTTGGCCGAAAGTGTACACATTGCCTAGACAGAACAGGGTTCACGTCAATAAAACAGTCTAACCAGATAAGAAGTAAACTGGTGAAAATATTATGCAATCTTAAGGGATTCGGTAATGCAGAAGTAGAAGACGAAGTATAAGACATTTTCATAGGTTAGGTTTAGATAAAGTTGTTAAAAGTAACTAAAGTAGGCAAAACCTGAATCATATTTCCACCACCTATCACTGATTGCTGTCTGTGTTGTTCCCTTTCTCCCCTGGATGTCATCACACCACCACCACCTTGACCACCACAGTCTGAACCTGGAGATGGGTCGTGTACGCTGGAGGAATGACTCTGTGGCCACTCCCCGCTCAGTGTGCTCTGACCCCTGTGCTCCAGGGCATGTGCGTTCTACCGGCCCCACCACCTGCTGCTGGGCGTGCATTAAGTGTACGGATTACGAGATCCTCCTGGATGAATACACATGCAATGAGTGCAATAACGGTTCCCTACCTGATGACAACAAGACAAGCTGTGTCCCACTGCCGATACAGCACATGTCAATAACCAGCATCTGGGCCCTGGTGCCCGTGGTGTTCAGCTCAGTTGGAATCTTAGTTATAGTCTTCATAGTTGCCGTATTTATCAGGTACAACAAAACCCCGGTGATCATGGCCTCAGGACGGGAGCTGTGCTACGTGTTGCTCTTCGGCCTGGGCTTCTGTTATAGTATGACCTTTATCATGGTGGCCAAACCTACCCTGGCCTCCTGTACCCTACTGCGTATAGGCCTGGGTATGTCTCTATCAGTGTGCTACGCCGCCCTCTTCACCAAGACTAATCGCATCTCGAGAATCTTCAATCGGGGTGTGAAGGCTATGGTCAAAGGGCCGAGCTACACTAGCCCCCGGTCTCAATTAGTCATATGTGGCTGCCTGGTAGGTGTGCAGGTGATGGGGGCCATCACCTGGCTGGGTATGGACTCCCCAGGTGTGACTTACTTCTATCCTGATAGGAGGACCGTTATACTCAGGTGCAAGAGCACCAACTTTGCCATAGTCATGTCGTTAGTTTACAACATGATCCTTATCATTCTGTGTACGGTGTACGCCTTCAAGACTCGGAAGATACCCGAGAACTATAACGAGGCCAAGTATATAGCCTTTACCATGTATTCTACCTGCATCGTGTGGCTAGCATTTATACCTATATATTTTGGAACGAAAAATGATTTTAAGGTAAGTTTCCCTGTGTTATTTTCTTCTTTCTTTTCCTTGGGACGGTACATGAGCTGTCGTAAATACTGTATTGTATATTAGTGAAGTACAGTTTCCATTGTGTGCCAATAATAGTGTCACTTGGTCAGAACAGAGAAAGGGAGTTTCCCGCAATACGAGAGCTGCAATACGAGAGGGGTGCAGTGGTGCCCTCTGTTGGGTATTGTGAAATCACAATGGCCGACTCAGTAACCTGCGCCATCTATGTATAGGATAACCAATGGCCCTCAAAGATAGTCATAGTGATATGCCTTTAGTGTCAATGTATGCTATTTTTGTCTGGTTTACCCTAAGTGCCTTATGCGTTGAGGAGATAATTATAGGCTATCTTATGTTACGCTTTAGATAGCCATGCACTTCCTGACATTTCCATATACTACTTCTATGTCCTACGGCGGATTACACTGGCACAAAGCCGTCTTTCCATGTACTACTTACACCATGGGCGGGGATCTGACTACATAGTGTCATCTCCTTGGTGCAAAAGGATAGTAGCCCACAATATAAAGATTATTTACCACCCTTTTGCACTGAGGGTACGATAATCATATTCTTATGTGGGGAGTAGAAAGTCTTTCACTTATTCACTGTATTCTGGGTCATAGAATTGTGGTTTTTTAAGACATTGGCCGCTACTTTCGATAGCCTCAAGCAGCTTTAGATATTCTTCAATTTACAGAATCCATCAAATATGCCTACATAGCTTAATGCTCATCGTACTCATGACCAATATATGGTCACCGCCCTTAATGTAAACTAAAATGACACCAACTGTGTGGCTGAGTTGTAACTTTGCAGTATACATCATTTCAGCAGTACCATCCCACTTTGTGAAACTGGTCGTTGCCCATTCTAACACATCTCGTTGTGTGTTTCTCCCTAACAGATCCAGATCACGGCGCTGTGCATGTGTCTGAGTATATCTGCAACAGTGGCACTGGGCTGCATGTTCGCGCCCAAACTCTACGTCGTCCTCTTCCAACCCCACAAGAACGTGCGCCAGTCCGTGGGCATCGCCGCCGCCCTCAACCCCCAGCGCACTAGCGGTAGGGCCATACTCTGTCCTATGGAGAACGCTCAGTCTCCCCTCTGCCTGTTCACTGCCCTTCCACAGGGCAGCCTGACCTCACCTAACAACCATGCCAAAACGAGCACATTTGACACTGATTTAGACACAAACCACACCCACTCGGGCCCAGCCGAGCTCCCTTACATGGACAGTAGCGAGGAAGATGAGCATTCCTTCTGAATTTGTTTCCGATTAAATAACAGGATTTGCTGGTATTATATTCATCGCGTATAACATGCCCTAGATGTATGCTTAACCAACCTCTCCCTGTCAAACGCTTATTTCTATCTTTGCTATACCTCCCACCAACAACTACCAGAGAGAAACACAATGTTATATATAGCATTGCTATAGACAGCTCAATTGACAGGCTAGCAAACCAAAAAGCCTCGAAGGAATGAACATTGGTCAAGTGTTATGAAGATGACTTGCATGTTGGCTGTTGCACGGTCTGGTCTAGCTGAGTTGGACTGCTCTGTCTAAGTAGAGTCCGTAGAGCATGTCTCATATTAATATACTTTCAATCACAGGTTTAAACAAACGTCACGTTTGGAGAGTGATGCGCCGAGCAGACGACTTTTATGACTCTGTGTGTAGAACGGACATTTCACCACAGCCATGTGTGACAACAACAATAACAATGACTGACTCTCCATAACTACTTTCACGTATTCACAACTTATGATTTTGTGCATGCCTCAAGCCTCTGAGTTACTCTCTCCAGCAGTAAAGTGGTCCAGTGCTAATTGTCCATAGTCATGTTAGTCTGGAATGAACTCTGTAAAGGAATCTCACGATCTCATCATGATTCACGATCTTATTATGATTCCTTTAAGTTCACATGTATACGTGATGTTTATTGTAGTGCTGTATTATCTCATCATAAAGCCTATGTACAGGCCCATCACTCTGTGATGTCTTGCTGGGGGAAACATGTCTACAACACGTATCCACAATACTCTAGTTGTCAACATGTGTATACATACTATCTGTGCTGAGGGGGAGCTGCACTGTGGAGTTTTATTTCAGTAAGGTGCCCAACAGGTTCCTCTACAGACTTGTCTGTCAAAGCATGAGGTCTTGAGGTATGTGCTGTTGGCGTATCATGTGTCTTTTGACGTCTGTGTCCATATAGCTTTTAGCTTGTGGCCATATTGATCAGTGTATGCACACACCCTAGCTTTTCTCTCTCTATTCTAATTGCACTTAGACTCTGCGCACCATATAGAACATTATGCAATGTATAGAAAAGCTCTCAGTTTCTTTTTTTCCCATAGATTGTACCATCTCCAAAGGTTTAAACACACTGAATGTGTAGTGATTAGGTACACAGATTAGGTACATATATTGACAGCCTCCAGATTGGACTGACCGACTGACTGTATGCCATTGACTACCACTCCATGCGTCAAATCCCACAATGCGAAAAATGGGCCAGAAAGTGTTGATTATTGATATAAAAACAAGGGGCAACTGTTGCCAATATTGTAAATCACAACACTTGTCCCATGATCTTATGCCTCTCCAAATCCCACAGTGGTCAATAATAGGCAAGCAAAGTGTTGCATAATTACTTCACAGTATGATTTGTTCTCACTATTCCCTCTCAACTAACCTAAAGATATTTGGAGTGTCCCCCCTATATAAGCCAAATCATTGACATATTCCAATAAGCAACATTTTCTAGGCCTTCCGGGGGCAAATATCTAACTCATTTAATCCGTGTGATTTCCCAAATCACAAGACAAAGGCAACCATTTCTCACCGATTTGGACCTGCCTTAGCCAAAATAGGGCCCAAAATTGCCAATAAGACCAATTCACAACATTTTCTTACCCTCTCTCGCGTTGTGGGATTTGACCTAACCTCTCTGTGAGTGGCCACACTACAACCCTCACATGCATTGGTTCCCATGTTAGTATACTGGTTGTATCTTGCTTTGCCCTACACGTGTTCTGATTAGAATCATGCTCTTCATTGATGACAAAATGCATGGACTTCTACATACTCCCACCATGGACTGACTGCCCTGTCGCATATACTTGAACTTACATAACACGTACTATTATACTATAATAACTGCACGACCATTGGCACATACCTGAATCTCTGCCCATGTCTGATCCTTCTCTAACTCTTGTACCTGGCCATCCTATACAGGAGTCACTAACTCTACGCTCAGTCTTACTGGTAAGCACACCTGTAGACTTTCGGGTGCATGGGCTGTTAACCCACCTCGAGTACCTTGACTGAATCAGTCTGCTTGAGCTTCGATTGACTGACTGATCTTTAATTGGGTTTATATTTACTGCATGAAGACTCATCTGGTATATCGCACACATACAATCCTCGGACTAATTGACCGCTCACTGTATGATTAGACCCCTAGCAACTGACCGACTGTCCACAGAAAACAAGTGCGTCACGTACAAAGTGACACAATAGTGTTGTCACCATGTAAATTCAGTAACCTAGAATAGAGACATTTGATCTCAGCCCATCAATTAAACACAATCATGTAGACTCATTCGATTTAAATGTGCGATCCTTTAAAAGGGGGTGAAAATAGGAGTATACATTTGTAAAAGTTCAGATTATAACCCAATAACAATACCCCAGACCCAATTAGGAATGATAAAATTAAGTAGTGTTCATATGAACAACCGAGAGAGCATGCATGAGCTATGGTTTATAATGAATACATCTACTGTATAGGTGCATGTAAATTCAGAACCTCCTGCCACCATGACCGACATTTAAATTAGACTTTTGCTAGTCTGATCTCCTGCTACTATGATACTAGCTAATGAAATGAGAGTGTTTAATACTAGTCCGGCATCCTGTCACCATGACAGGTCCTAAATAGGACAGGTACTAGTCTGACCTCCTGTCACCATGGCAGGACCAAAACAAGACAGGTTCTAGTCTGACCTCTTGTCACCATGGCAGGACCTAAACAAGACAGGTCCCTGCTAGCACCACTCGTCTAAACCACGTGAATATTACGTAAAAATGACGAAAAACACGTCAGCTTTACATAATAATGATATAGTTCAGACGAGTGGTGCTGGCAAGGGTACTAGTTCGGCATGCTGTCACCATGACAGGACCTAATGGACCGAGACAGTTACATCAGTAATGTGGATAACACTAGACAACTTGGTTTAAACATTCTTGCATTCGTTAACATATAAATATATAGGTCTAAATATGTAAGAATAACACTAATATAAGAATCGTAGGTCCTCATTCCCCTCAACTTGGCCATTGCTTTTAAACATAATGTTATATAATAGCACCCCAACGAACACCATATTTTATGTTGCGTTTCATACTTACAGAGGGGTTCAAATTGCTTTCATCAAATTATCAAATCCCGCTGTCTCAATCCAGATTGGTTGGATATTGTTGACTATTTGACAATAGATCCACACACAATACCATATCGCACGAGGAGCTCTGGTGTGTGAATCCTCAGGAATGGCTCCCCTGGACAATACCAGGGTCCTGACCTTCTTGCTGACTTAGAAATGGACAGATTTAGATCACGCAGATTGTGTGTGTTGTATTAGCTCACTCCTCGCTACCGACCACCGCCCACCTAACTCAATAACATGCCAACCCTGCGAATAACAGAAACACAAAGGACCCCTAAAATTATTTACAAATCCACCCACTTCTTCTAGGTTCCCGAGAGAAAGTGTCAACAACTACTATTTTCAACTTGTGTACCATTTTTTCTACTCTAACCCAACCATATTCCCACTACAATCAATTACTCATTATGCCTAATATAATAAGAACCGTGAGGATTTTACTGATGACTATGCTACAAAACGTAATTGATAACATGTGAGTAGCCAATCAGGAGGGCGAGTGGTTTTAGCCACCAGGGGCCCCACTATGGTCTAAATGTTTAGGAGATTGACATGTATTCTGGTAATTTTTCTTATGAAGAGCCTCCATGTATGTAAAAAGAGCGTTTACATAATGAGTGTTCTTGTAGATAAGTGTTGCAATGGAAACATGATTTTCATTCCAAATAGAAGAATCAAATAAGCCAGCTGATGTCAACTGATAGATTAACACTCAATGAGTCCTATACTGTAAATAGAATAAAGAACACTATTTCACGATGAGAAACTCTGACCCTGAGGTTGAGCTTTCCATAATTGTGCTAGTTGGGTACAGATCATAAATGCAGAACAATGATACATAGAGCAAATAATGACATCTAGAACTCATAGAGATTTTGGATAAACAATACCTTCCCATATTTACCTGAAGCCATTTCTAAAAGACAAATAGAAGGGACATATCTATTGCAATATACCACTGGAAAGCTTATGGTATCATTTCCAAAGTAGACATTTTCCCTGAAGGACCCTGTTCCCTTGGCTGTACTCACATTATGAGCTAAACTATTTAAATTGAACAACTGAGCATGAATAAACCCATACTTTAATGATTGTATCCAACACTACGCATATATACATGGTATCTGATCACATTTTTTGTATATCAGCTAGCACGTGTTAGTCTGACACTGTATATAGAGGATACAATCACAACCACTTATATAGCATTATTAGATCCATTCTTCTTCCTCTAGACTTCTTCAGAAAAGTTCATCTGTGGAGAATTAAAAGGACTATCAAACGTCCATGATGCTTAGCCTGTTGCCTATATGGAGTACCCCACCATGTAATAGGGATAGTTGTGGATTCCCAGTTATAACATGTTTTATATATCACACCCTCCATTACTACATTTGAATATTGTGTGTACATACTGTTTGTACATAATAGGATCTTGTTCTAAAATACTACTGAAAATTTAGATTGTATATGCATGAACAAAATAACTAGACACAATGTAGACAGACGGAAGGTAATAATGCGATACACATTGGATACTCAGACATCATATTCAGAGTAAGCACTCTAAAGATTAACACATTTGAGTACTTTAATCTTTCCCACATCTTTACAACTCTCCTGATCCCAAGCCTTGGTTTCTCTTGCAGCTGGATTGGCGTTACTTATAGCACAAAGCACGGTGAAGGCGGCCGCGGACAGAGCCCAGCAGAAAGAGCTGGAGGCCAACAAGTCGTCCGAATCCCAACCAGAGGCCGACTCCATTAAGGACCTGGACAGTTGTGGCTCGGCCCCAGATACCTCTGAGCCTGAGACACACCTTTAGATGGTCAGCAATCATGTTGAGGGCTTGGCAGCTGTGAGTCAGACTGTGTGCATACAAGTTCACAGTTAGGGGAGGAGTTTTACATCCTAAGTATATATATATTATTGTATGGGAGAGGCGTGGACGTGGATGCCTTTGAATCAAACATGGTTATAGATGCTGTTTTGAGTTAAATGGTTATAAGATGAAGCTAACTTCAAAGGTTACAGTTACACATTTTTGTACATTCTGAGTCATAGGTCGCAAGTGATCGAGATGGTCTGGACCCATATAAATGTGTGCCTCAGATACAAAGGTAACTGTTTAGGGTGTGGATTATCCCAACCATTGGTATTTGTCCTATAGTTATATACGGAGTTTCAAATACGTTGGCATAATAATCATGTCGTGACTTTGTGCTACATAAGGCCACTATATAGGGGCTAGGTTTGTCCAAGTACCATTTGATCTATAAGGTATGCTTAATAATTCAGAGGGTGAAGGGGATGGAATCTTACAGCCAATCTTTCAGATGTTAAACTTCAGATTCATATACTGAACACCTATATATCAGTTATCTTTCTTTTGCCAGTTGGAGATGAAAAAAGTTGAAAATGTTCAGGGATGCAGAGCAATCCCAACTAGGATAACAAATCTCTGCAATAGGACGACTAGTGATCATCTGTCTACGTGACTAGAGGAGGCATAGGAACACAGCTCTGAACAACATCTAGCAATTCGTGATACCTGCCTCAACGTAGTTTAAATATTGTTAAGGAAGAGAAGAATGCTGATATTAGTTATAAACATCACTATAAAATTGAAATGAACATGGACATGGAAGGAGTGAACGGGTTTTATCGTACAACATTTAACAGTGTCCCATTCCGTTTTCTTTCATGTCCTCAAAGAGTGTCGGTATCCCAACGCGCAATCCTTTTATATGCGTATTCTTCTCACTTGCTGTATTCATGGCAATGGCGGATTTAAAAAACAATATATATATATCGGAAATGTGCCAGTATAACCTATTATAACTACTGCATGATTATGTAGGGTCTGTATGGTCCAAAACACATCAGTCCAACCGGGCAGTGAAAGTACTAGTATACATTATATTTTGCACAGAAGAGTAAAGTATATTACTGACAGCAATATCTGGGTATATAAATAAAACCCATAAGTTGTGTATTTAAAAAATTACTATAGAGTCGGTGTATGAAATATTAATTGCATCAATTGATCGTTAATTAAGTATCACAAATACTAACAGAATGTAGGAATAATACCTCCTCTGCTTAATTTTGATGGATAAGAATAAGGACTTGGGATCTCTAATCTCTATTGACATAGACATATTTATGATATTTGCCTTCATGCGAATCCTAGCAATGTATAGTTAGTGACCATGACCAGAAACAAAGAGAGTGGTACTAAAAAGCTTTTTCTGTTCATAAAATACGTGTAAGGGTATAGGCTGGATCCACAAAAGAGCATAAACCTATTACATAATGTCATATTTGTAAAGTATGGCAAATAGTGTATAAAGTAAATTGCAACTTGCTGTCAATAACTGAGTGGCTTATTTTAAAACTTATCATGTCTAGTGAATATACTGCTATTTATATTGTTGTGGGCTATTTCCTAATCATATGTACTATATATAAAGTTCATCTATAGCCAGGATGGTCTAGGTATACATTTAGAGTAGATAAATGTGTATTGGCAGGTACATGTTTGAGGTTCACAAGTGCACATTCATAATGCAGTTATATACAATATACGAGGACATTTTCTGCCAAGCTGCAAGTCATTGTTATATTGTTATATGCTACATTGTATAATATTACTCCATGTAGAATCACTACCGTTGGTGTTTCATTTTATGTACAGGTACACATTTTCTCTAGTGTGTACTGACTGTACTAATAAATATGTCTCTGAATATATATTCCCCCATAAAGGTAAATGTACACTGTCAATGGATAGCTAGGTATGTAAGTTAGGACTGAGCACATGTGTGAGCTTTACATCAATCTGCTTTATGTTATTCATAACGGATTAGTACCTCTTTCGTAGATAGCGATAGATTCTATACTGACTGTGAATGTGCCTGTGTGAATCAATTTCCATTTCTACAGTAATAGGCATCCTTCCACCAACCGGTGATGGACAGACAAATGTTCATAGTGTTAATCCCACTTTAAACGAAAATAACCTCGGATGATTAATGATTTTACAATTAGGAGCAGGCCTCTGAGTATCTATTAAAATGTTGAAATACCTTTGTGTTTATCTAGAGCCACTCCCTAAAACGTCATAACCTGTCATTATTAATCAACTTAATATAAGATACAATCCTCTCCAATGAGAACGCTAGGACCCTACATATTCGGCTAATAAAACCCCATCCATCATTTTACTAATAACTCACCATATACTCAACTGTTGATGCATCAAATAAAACGGAATGTCTAGCAACATCTCAAAACTATATGTCCACTTGTAAATATTACCACCACAACCCAGTGTATAGCAACATACCCAGCACATCAGGTTCAATATGAATTTTGTGTAAAAAAACAAACCCATATCTACACTCTCTACCAACATTGAAATGTTCACTGTGGGGGACTTCCATGGGCTGCTGGAAATGTTCATCATATACTATTATATAAGGCTAAACGTAATATAATCTCTAGTGAATAATGCAACATACTTTTTAAGCCAGAGCAACTCCTTATCATATCCTATAATGCACCTCATTGTTGGTGAGACCCTGCTAATTGTGTGTATATGGCTGGTATTTGTGTCCTCACCTCTAGCCCAGTGTTTTCTATAGTCGGGCGTGAGTTCTCTTTCAACACCCCTAGCACTATAGTCTGGTGCTATAAAACTCTATCATACTCCAGTATTGGTGGGTTGCCATCATATGGCTGTGGCAAAAACTTTGCAATCTTCATGGTATAGTATATTAGACATCAGTAGTGTACAAATATTAAAGAAACACTCAATTAAATATCTTTGCAACTGCAACTGAATGGAATTGGACTGAGCCCAGGTTGGCTATAGTGTGCTTTTAAACGGAATTAGATGAAATCACTATTTACTTATAACCCTGAGATTCAACTCCATATATATTTTATGTGTGAAGTGCAAATGTTGTAGCGAATTTGTTTGCGTTAAGCCCCTCTGTACATGTGTATGACACAAATATACATATAGCCTTGCCTTGAATTGACGACATGATAGAGTAGATTCTAAAATGGTATAAGTAGACTATGTTATAGTTTGTGATCAGGTATCAGCTGTCTAAGGATGTATTAATTGTGAATCTATTTTGACCTCTGGCCCTGACACTTCTGTGTTAGTAATAGTAAAATGAGACTGAACATATCAAAGGCTGAATGTGGTGTCATCCTTGGCTATAATACATGAAGCGTATACAATTATTGCTTACACACTTTCTAAACACATTTAGCATTCATTAGTTGAGGAAGAGAGATGAAAAGGTCCACGCGCACACTTAATTGTTATCCTAGAAGTAATATGGCTTAGGAGGTATAAAATTTTGTGTATAATTTCCATAGGAAGTATGCCAATCTGCAATATAGTTAATAGGTCACTGTTTGGGATTTCTTGTAAAGTATGAAATTGGAATAGGAATTGGAGTGAGGATTACATATGAAGTAGGCAATTTTATCACGCATGTGCAAAATCTATCATCTATATTATATTTTTCTTGCCAATTGAGGATATTATTATTGTGTTGAGCTATTTTTACAAGTACAAGTGAAGCCCAAAGGTTAAACTGAGGGGTGATCACATTAGCAGGTGGTCTCATGTTCTATAGTTAGAGTTATTTTGTCATTATGCATCAAGGCCCCTGACATATATTCACTCGTGCATACTGGATTGCATACTGAAATGTGTATATACAAATGTATAGTATACTTAACACCTAGCTTACAGTTCACTGTCTATTGTCAAGCAAGGCCTGCTCTTAGCATTACACAAAAGCATATTTGAGTCACCTTGTGTCACCAAGTGTGCAAGAGACTCAACGTCGGTGTATCGAAATCTCGAATCTATTATACTGCACATCGGTACCTCTTTCTGTGAGATGATACCTATTTAGCCATATCATATGTATCAGTTATTTTAGTTTAAACCTGTTGATAAGCTGATATGTAGTACGTTGACTGTTATGTACATGAACTCTGTCTGCAACATCATGTCCTGGTATTAAAACAAAGTCACGAATTAAGCTGTCTGTGCAATAGTAATATGACCGCTCATGGTGAACTGAACAAAATATGTCTATACTTCTGGTTGTGAAGCAGCTATAGGGGATACCAATGCTCTGCAGCTTATTAGAGATATCCATAATGCATAGCGTGTATGCTGAAAAGGGGAACGAATGGATGATCTCATATAGGAGACTAGGATAATTCTACCTCTCCAAGTTAATGAAAGCGTTTAAATATTATCCTACATCTGAAATAAAGATTACAGTTCTTCCTGTGGTGATAGTGTATCATGTGTCAAATATCTCTTACCATTCTACACATGCAAATGTATAGTACATGTACCATGAAAAAAATATGTGACCCATGTATTTTGCAATACAAGAGCTGTAGCCCTAAGTCACAAGTGGAACCAAAGCAGGACTGTCAACACACAACTAAATTCGTTGTTTCCTTGGTTTCTTTCAGTAGGATCATTTGAAACTCATGATGTAAAAGAGGATATTTGGTTGAAGGAGCATCTGATCTCAGAACATGTGTTAACTTAAGCAATGGTATTCATCGTTCAATTGTTCTAATAGACGATAGTCATTTAGGTATTTCAAAAAGGAGGTATGTCTTTGCCAGAATGCATTTTGATGGGCAATGATATTTTCCTCCTCAAGCAAAGTTTCTTCTATTTAGTTCATCGGGGGGGGGGGGGGGGGGTAATCAATCTGATGTGCAAGACCTCTACATATACCAATGGTAAATTGCTATGTTTTAATAGACATTATATACCTGGTTTTATGGTAATGTAGTTAAGTGTTTACATGATATACATAAATTATATTGGTTGATATTAATTAGATGGTGACAATGAGTCGTACCTAAATTAGTTACACATTACCAGTGCCACCCTACAGACAGGTTATACATACGTAAATCAATGTCTAAAGAGTGATATTATCTAAATGCCTAGTAGGCCAACTGTTGTAGATATATCTGTGTATGTTGTTACAATTAATTATACATAAGTAACAGAAACTTGAACTTCGTGAGGTAGATCAAATTCCCTAATATTTATTTTAACATTTGATGTGAGATTACCGGAGGATAACATATAATGCCCGATAATCATAATATATTATTTATTACAATCCATGACCAGCCTCCGGAGCCATAGGCTCTGGAGGTGTATGTGCTGGGGATGTATATTAGCTTTTGTGAATGTTCTGAGTGTGGGGTGGTGGGTGGTACCACCCCAGTGTTGCTTCTGAGTATTGAAACTATAATTTAACCGTGTATGATAACTATGTTCTATCTCTGTACACCATCATGTGGAAGTAAACTATACAACATCGTCTACAGATAGTTGTTTTTATTGCATCAATAGTATACTTACACTGTTCTATAATACAATACATTATACATTCTTTAGATCAAGATTAACCACATAATCTGACACTATAAATTATGTAAATTGTATTCTTTGGATATGTACACAATGATATCTACACATGAGTCTCATCGCCTCGGAGTCATAACTGCAATGTAATACCACCAATTCCTTTTTTATTCTATAATAAAATATACATATCGTGTGTGGTAGTCTACATAATTTTTCTCTAAATGAACTATATCCAGATGGTACTATTGTTTACGTTTATTGATATGACATTCTGTTCTACCTGTTTGCAACCTACCCTCGAGTGAGAAGGGGTATATCTGTATAGCTATATACACGTGAGGAGAGACTTCCTGTGATAATGTAGATTTTAACACTAGTTAGTTGTAATAAGAAAAATGGCTGTGCGTGGTTAATCTTAGAATTAGGTTAAGTCACCATTTAGCTAAAATTATGCAGACTATCGACAATGACAACGATGGGTGAAATGAGTTATGAAAGATAAGCGAGAAGGGGCATGGGGATGGGGCAAGGGAACAGACGCTGGCATTAAAACCAAATCTCTAATATTAAACACTTGCCTGAATTTATAGCTTTTCTATGTCATACCTGGTAGCTTCACCCCAAATGCACATGTATCGAAAAGAAAATCTTGCTAGTTCGACCCTGCGGACAATGTAGACGTCTGGTCTAGACAATACCCCATCCTATTACGTTCACAACGATCATGACAAGGTCTAGCCAATCAAAATTTCTTCGAACGTGTGCAAATAAATCTACGAATTATCACGATACACCATGCACAAATTTAACTCTTTTCTGCAAACTGACCCGTGCATTACTGCTTATACACTGCAGTATGTCAACATGAACTTTAATACAATGCTGTCCTCATATACAGGCCACTTGTATGAGACAGTTAGTTCTCCATGTATCAGACAGTGGTCGCCAGTTGAGGTACTGGAGGAAGTTAGCCGCTGGAGGAGGCAGACCCAATAGGGGGACATCTTTGAGGCGATCTGGTCCGACCGCCCGCCGAATGGTCAGTCGGCATAGCTGTACTAAGCTTGGAGGGTTCCCTAGATAAACCAAAATAATATAATACACATTTTATGTATAGTGTTACAAATTATGTTATATTTAGCAGCTGTGGCTACAGTACTATATCTTACATAAAATACAGAATTAAAGTATAAAGTTTACGTCGCATAAATTAGTTACACAGCATAGGCAAAATGCAAGAACCCTATAATATTATATATACAAAACTATCTCCATCGATATTAGAAATACAAGAGCAACTCCTCCAAAAATCTCACTCAATTAGGCGGTCTTATTAACCTGCAGAACATCAATAACTGGCTAAACTATATGATTATTGGGTTCATTGATGTCGGTAACAATAGTTATGTCTACTGGCGATTCCTCTTTTCAATGAGCAATTCAGATGAGCAGTAAAGTGTTTGATATTGATCATACAAGTGGCCTTACTTTGCCAGAAGGTTAGTAGACTGGAGACCTCCTCAGACTGCTCTGCCAAATCCGCTGCCGTCTTGCCCCAGTTATTACGTGCATGGATGTCCGCGCCATGATCCAACAGCAGCGCCACTAGCGCCACGTTGTGGTTCCTGGCCGCAATGTGGATGGGCGTCTGGTGGGTCTTCACTGCATTTGCATTGGCACCTGAGGGTATTGTTAATGATTATCGGGAGTATCTCTAAAACGTATAGAAATCCAATGAGGCTTCTTCCATAAAATCTACAATTTATAGTTAATACCCAAATGAATTGTGGAAGTAATTAGCCATGTCATATTTAAACTACAGCTTTCAGCATAATATGAACTTCATGTTGAAAATGATATGACTTTAATAAAGAATGTTGTATGGACCAAAACCTAGTTACAGGTTGGGGATATCATCTCCCCTTTAATATATCAAAATAGCAGAAAGGTTTGTCGAAGTATCTTTATGATGAAAATAGCATATGAATGTCAAACCCTATCATCCAATGGGAACATTCAACAGTCTAAATTTTGGTCATGGAGCATTGAATATCTGACAGAAATACCTTGCAGACTCTTGATTGGATAGCTCGGTTGGCAACAAGTATGTCTCTAAATAGGAGGATTACGGGTTCAACGCCCTCTTGTGAAAACTTACTGAAACATTTTCTGAAATAGCCCCTGAACCAACACACACGATTTTACCTGATTACTCTTAATGTGCACGGTGATCTGGAAATTACCAGACATAATCTGGTATATTTGAAACTACATTCATATTGGTATTGCTTTTCTATCGGCAGCAGCAATGAACATTGCTACATAATCAATATTGCTACACAATTAACATTGCTACACAGTTGTCAGTGCTCAAATGAAATTAAAGTTTGAATTGCCATGCTTTTCAGTTCTTAGCACAGAATAAATCGGACCCAACGGCATTTACATAGTCACTGGTTCCATGTCTGGCTACAGACGAGCTGCCCAATGGGTGGAGATTGGCTTCAATGTGGGGCGCTCTATGATATTGAAAGGAAAGTATACTCTCTCTTTATCATATATCCCCCTGTAGGTTCTATGGCTCAACTTGAAAGTTGGTTTAATATGAGTTCCATATCTGTTGTCCCACTGCGTGATTAACATCTATTGTGTTATCTAATATTCGTTATTGAAGTCGGGGTGTATCATGTTTGTCATGTGTCTACCCATTGAGATATCACAGATTGAACAGTTGTGGTAGTTTCTACTAAGGTATGATATTATCCATGCCTCTACTGCCTTCAATCCTAGTTTACTTATATGACCATGATTGAATTTAAAAGCAGGATAATTATTGCTTGACATTTTGAATTCACTAAATTCAGTTTACCACATGCTGTGCTGTCCCGTTTCAAAATGTTGATAATTTAATAACTCTAAAGTTCAATGTAGTTCTAATCTGGTTTCAAATAGATAGGCTTTTGTTTCCTTTTTTCTACAGGGAGCCTCATACACAACGGTATAGATTATTGGATTATGTAATTTATTTACATTCAGCCCAAGGGTAAGAGGGATTAGTTATAAATAAGATTTTGGGACCCTGCTAGTGTCTATATTTTATAGAATCTTCAAAATAAGAATGTTTAGCGCAATATCTATTTTTATATTCCACCTGAAAGTGGTTAATTATGTCTAAATATCTAAAGAACAGTTGTGATGAAATAAACATTACAATTGAATAAACAATATATTGGTCAGTCGTTGGAATTTGGAGGGGCGTAGGTGGGAGTTGTGATAAAGTCGGTGTCCTATTAAGCTGGGACTCCACTACCCGATTTTTTGGGTCATTCTCACAAACCGATCATATAGGTCTTTACAGTCTGATCAGGTCAAAACAAAAACATATTTCCTATCTGTTTTGTGCATAAATCGGCCGATTAGAGCCCTGTGAATGGGGGGACATCAGATGATTGAAAATCAAACCTGTTTGATATTAAATTGGAGGCCCAGATCAGCCTGAGATGCAAAATCGGGGCTTAAATCGGGACCTAAATCGTGTTGTATAGCCTTGGCAATTCTATTTTCCACTTATTTATAAACAAACACATTATTGACAAACATAAAGCTATGGCAGGGTCTATAGTGCCTCCCTGCTTAAAGCATATAATTGCTATGGTATATAACTGAGTCAGATTCGTGAGAATAGCCCCGATTTGTGAATAAAATCGGCTAGTGGAGCCCCACCTTCTCACCTTCTTCCAGAAATAATATCATACTATCACCCCTAGATCCCATCGCCGTTAACTCCCTCGCTATAATATTATGCGACACATGGCATGAGTCAACGTGAACATAGAACTTTAGGAAGTAGAACATACCCCCACGCAGTAGGGCTGCAGCAGCATGGACGTGGTTCTTGAATGCGGCCAGGTGTAAAGGTGTCCCATAGTGAAGGTCACTGGCGTTAAGAAGAGCCCCTGCTTGTACTAACATCTCTATTACCTCCACGTGATCTGTGATAAAATCATTTATATAAATATTGCCATGGCATATTTGGATGTATACTAAACAGTCTATTACCTGACATAATTATTACTTTCCATATACTACTAACTACAGAAATATACCAGTGTACATTGTACCACTCAAGATTACCAATGGATTTCCAAATAACCATGATATATACTCACTACCCTAAAGTATGTTATAATCTATACCGAAAATCATATATCTTTCTATAATGATACTGCACTTCATAATGGAATTACTATCCTATTGACCGGGGAAATGTTCTAGTTCCATATATTACTTACTCTAATGTGTGGCTTTCATCATTTAATAACAAATGTGATGTCTTGGCGCTATTATCTCATGTATGGATGCAGTGTGGGAGAGCTCATTAAGTACTAATAACCAAAGAGTCTATACGTGCAGAGTTACGCCCCCATGACCACTATATGTTGTGTTCATATAGCACATAATGCATTAAGAAGTGTTCAGACTTACTGCCCATGACGGCCTCGTGTAGGGGTGTGGTGAGACAGAACTGTGGGTTCAGGTCAGCCCCATGCTGCAGCAGGATCCGTACACACTCTATACTGCCACTGGTAGCTGCATCACATAGTGGAGTGATCCCATCTACATTACGTACATTAACCTACACAGAGAAAATAAACAGCGTCAAAAGGGAGTCCAGGTTGCCTCCAGAATGACTCCCCTCTCTAGGGGAGTCCAAGGAGCCCAGGGGAGCCTAGGTGACTCTCTGGCTGACCTAAGGGAGTCACCTGAGGGAGTGATATAGCTCTCTGGATCAGATGACTCCCCCAGGTGACTCCCTTAGGTCAGCCAGAGAGTCACCCACGCTCCTTTAAGCGACATGGACTCCCCTAAACAGGGGAGTCATTCTGGAGGTAACCTGGACTCCCTTTTGATGCTGTTTCTTCTCTCTGTGTAGATGCAAGGAAGAAGGGTGCAATGTGAATTTATATAGAATTATGGGGTAAAAGGAGTCAGCGAGACCCGTCATTGGAGTCCGGTCTTCCCTCACCTCTCCTCAGAGTCCAGGCTTCTTGAGTCCAGCATTGCCTACCCCCCCCCCCTTCCCATATCCCCTTTTAGATAAGATGGATTCAAGCAATGATAGACTGCCTCCGAGAGTCCAGTCTTCAGAGGGAACTCAGAAACTGCTGGATCCCAGAGGGAGAGTTCGTTTATCACTAGGGGTTCTTGTTTAAAGTTGGAGCTGGTAGGAGTCATTAGGGGTGGATCTATGGTTTAAGCGTAGCTCCATAAATTCAGCAACATCTGAACTGTATAGAGGGGGTGTTTATGTTGAGGTAACAGCCGGGTTTAATGTGACATTTTGGAGAATGGTAAACTGGATATTTATTTTTTTTATCGAAATTTCTTTTATAAGGTATCCTAATGGTGTCTTATACTTACCACGGCGCCCGCCTCTATCAGGATCCGTACACATGTCACATGACCTGCTAGACAGGCGTTATGGAGGGGTGTGACATAATCAAACGTCCCAGTGTTAACACTCTCACCAGCTGAGATAAGGCGACGTAGTACGTCCTCTTGACGCTGCTGCACAGCACGATGAAGGGGATAGTCATCTGTATTCATGAACAAGGTCAATAAGGTTTCCTCAATAGAATAGTTAGGCCAATGGGACCTTTGAAAGCGTTTTTAAAGAATTGCAGTTAGGCCAATGGGACCTTCGAAAGCGTTTTTAAAGAATTGCAACAACGTCAATGATAAGGCACGTTCTTATGCCTTTTGTAATGATGTAAAAAAAGAAAGAAAAAGATTGATGATGTGATTTACATCACATGTGACCCAGGACTCTAATAACCGCACAAATGACCTAGCTCACGCAAGCGCAAGAACAAACATTTTTAGTGAGTCTTACCCCACTCTGAAGTCTTTCAACTGGAAAGTTTTAATATAGATGGGGGGCTCTGCTCCCCAACCCCCGTTTTTCTTTCCATTCAGTCTCTACTTTAGTAATGGTGATTACCAATAGTCTTAATGAAGTGTGTCAAAACGTTGCAGCCGAACAATCTGTAAGATTAAGACTAAGACTTCAATTGGACTTTATTAAGACTCACTCGAAACGTGTGTCTGTGCACTCGAGTGAGCTAGATGTCATATGCCTGATATTAGAACACTTTTTACAATTTCTCCCCATGCCTTCTCTGTGACGTCATAGACATAAAGGTTCGTGATATGACCCAAGATCTTTGTGATTTGGAAAATAGTGATTTGGAAAATAGTGATTTGGAAATAGTGATTTGGAAAATAGTGATTTGGAAAATAGTGATTTGGAAAGTAGTGATTTGGAAAGTAGTGATTTGGAAAAATGATTTGGAAAATAGTGATTTGGAAAATAGTGATTTGGAAAATAGTGATTTGGAAAATAATTTAATTTCTTCTCTATCTACAAATAAATTGCTATGGTCAAACACTATTAAGTTCTGCATTTAAGTTCTACACAGGACTTCAAGTTCCTGGGCAACAAGATATGAAGCTGCAGCATCAGAGGCAGTGCCTCCAGAAGGCAGAAAAATCTGTGATTATGCATGGATGCGGCAAGTTACCAAGTTGGGAACTTTCACACTTTTGAACATACAAAATGTAGTTGATACAGGTCCTTGATGTATGTCCATGACGGGCTCCAGGTGCTCTTACAATCATGGATTATCATTTTACCCCCTTTTCTGGGGTACTAAAGTGTGACGTGTGTGATATGACCCTGTGGTAACCATTTTCCCCCAACTTGTAATTTATACCACCCTCACTATAGCTTTAAGAAGGACAGAAAAATATGGTTCGAAGGAGAGGTACCCATAAGTATCCACTAAGAGGAACTGTATAATTACATGTACATGTTAATGTGTCATTGTTAAAAATACACCCCATTATGTTAACTGGGTTGAAGACGGTTAAGCACAAAAAATGGACCAGGAAAAACATTATTTGTCGCCTAATTTTCCTGAGAAGGAAAGGGTCCCCCAGGAAGATCCACCACACACCTAAACTGCGTGGGTAGAGGGGGAACTTATCTGAGTTGTTTAATATTGAACCAGGGCCTAGAAGCATCAAGCTAAGGGATTTTTGTGTATCATATGCACTCAAAAAATAAAGTCGTCCGCAGACTACTCTATGTGACAAGGTAGCGGGTGTTCTAACTATAGTTGTCAGATAAAGCACCTACTTGGCATGTGCCAGCCCAAAGCCTGACGTATGCCAGCCCTAGACACGTCAACCAGGGCCTGATTCAGGATTCCCCCTGTAGGTGGTATCAGTATAGCATGCATTATGTATAAAGTAAGGGAATGAATTGCATAATGTCTAGGTTGATTTTAATCATAATCATGGAAATACACATTTATGTTTTGGAGAATCTTGAGAATTATCTATTGGGGATGCTAGAAAAGGTAAAAGATTCAAAGTTTTGATATAATTAAGACAATACAAATATGTGTAGGGCAGGGAAAACGGATCAAGGACTTCTTGTCCCTACCTTTCACAACCACTAAATGCCTTGTTGACAAGGCTCTCTATGCTTATGTGTACGTCACCCCAACAATATATGTGTAGGGCATAGACACCTCTTTTGTGTTTATTTCAATAGTACAACAGCTGCAAGGAAACTCTTATTGGTATGACACCCACATATATGTGTTAACAGTTTGTTACTGAGGACTGGAAATACTCTCATACAGACTTTCAGGACATGGCAGGGATTCCCCTAACCTACATGCCTCTATGAATCAGCTATTACAAACCTGAGAATTATAGACATGGACAGTAATTATGCCTAGGCTCAGAACCCAGTGAGCTCCACCTGCAGTGAAGTAGAGGTTATAGTGCACAAGTTAACCCTTGAAGGGCTGCATAGTGCTTTAAGGTGCTATTCTCTATGTCATCATAATGCATGAATTCAGCCTTGGTAAGTATACTCACCTAACTGTTAATACATTTCCAAAGGGTCAGCGTGATGTATGAATGCAGTCTTGATGAATAGACTTGCCAGGTTTGCATTCATGCATCATGCTGACAAAAGGATTGAAGCATATCTAAAGTAGTTTGCAGCCAATAAAGGGTTAACTATTCTAGGGTTATGAATTTGACGACCCTAGACTCATCATTTGGAGTGGCCCACCACCTGGGCTAATATTGTCAGTTAGATGAGTCTAGTGTTGTCTTCTGGGATGGTAACTTGGTAGGTCCTCAAGTAGACAACCTTTAACTTGTTTATTTTATGACCGTCACTTTAAAGACCCTAAACTCTTCTTACAAGACGACCATTTGACAAGTTTGGATCCCTTCATTTTATAAGTGTGGCAGTGCACCCAAAGCACAATTACATCCAATACATTGCTGTAACTGATTTATAGCATAACTCAGAAATAAAGATAAATGTTTGTTAAAAAAGATATGAAAAGCAAAGTCATTATCAAGCTTCAGACAGCATTTACAGAAGCAACACTTGGAAAAGGGTGAACAATATTCACCTGTCATGATTGCATATCCCTTTAAAATAAAGTGTGGGGGAAATTGAACTGTTTTTCAAATTATTTTTGTGGAATGTAGGTACGAATGCAAGTATGTTTGATATAACCCTAATATGTGCGTGATAGAACACTGTACTGCAAAAATTGAGAAAACAGCTACCAGTATTGTTACCAACTCGTTTCCGTTATATAGCCTAGATGTCTAGCGTCAAATACCCCGTCAGAGGGAGGGGAGGGGACTCACATTTCCATATAGTCTTTGTTGCGATATGTGCATTGTCAGTGCAAAGTCAATCAGGGTTATCACTGTTACACAAATAATAGCAAGTAACCTCCCCTGTAAATTACCTCTAGTACTTAAGTGTTTGATAGATGTCTGAAAAAAACGTCTCACTTACCCCTTCCATAGAGATAGCATTGTTTGTCACAAAATATCCAAATTTGAGGTTGTCAGTTGTCTTTACGCTCCCATAGAGCTCTATGCCCAAGCAAATTACCATTTTGGCCTAATATTATTTGTTGTTGTTTTAGGGGGTTATAGTAGGAATTTTTGAAAAATGAATATGCCAGTAGATAGATATTGTGGAAAGTGATTTATTGAGACTATGCTCCCATTTGGTCAATATTTCACCCTTTGCATCTTGCAATTTCAATTTTTCAAGGGAAAGTGGTGTCCAGAATCATCACACTAGACTCAGTGAGGACCCTGAATCAATTACGTCACACAGGAGTGGGTGGGATATACTTGGGATGTGTTGGTCAGGGGTAGGAGTGTATGCCTATGAATGTCAGTGTGGTGTCACACTGTCATATTTATGTTTTAAAGACGTATTAAGGAAGCTATTAATTAAGCAAAGGTCAGGGCCCCAGGGGCTGGTGATGCATAGATGAGTACATGACTACATATTTATAACTTGTACTTGTAGCTAGTCAGTCTATGTACAGAGCAATGTGTAGAAGTTACTCACCCCACAGACTACTCTGCATACCAGATGTCTCTGTATTTGCCATTTACATCGGACAGGCTAATGTATACCCTCGGTGGTTCTCATGGATGATACATTAATTGGCCTTTATCATTCACACAGAATTGTGATCGTCGCAGATTTTGACACATGTGTGACTGACACCACCACTGTAAACATAGACCACTTATGTTTCTGTGCTTCTATGATAATAGAGACAAGTACAGGTAGCCAGTGTAGTGAGCTTTGTTATGTAGTATTCTTCCCTCCTCCAGTGGAGAGAGTGGATACAGATGATGTCAAACCATAGATGTCACCACTATTTACCATCCAGGGCTCTACTACCAGGTGGCATTACTAGTAATAGCATGATTCCCCTTCTGAGCCTCAACAGTAGGTTCGGCCAGATGTATGTTTATATGAAGGTATACATGCACTTATTTCTTTTTAGTTCAGGTTTAGGCTGTTCAAGTTCTTATCCTCGCTGAAGCATTTGGTGGACTTCCACCAATTGTTGTGCATCTTCGTTCATTTCAATATTAACTTTTTTTTTATTAAATCGATATTCGTCCGTTGTGTCCCTTTCCATCGGATGTACTATGTAGGCCTACCCCTTAGTGACCTCATATTCTTGATCTAATCTCGATCATTTGTCTTTGCCCTTCAATCATACTCTCTCCTCAGCGGCTTCTCAATAAGAGTAGGCATACGTAGCAATGGTATAAAACAACGATATATAACCAGGACACAATTATTATTCAAAAAATTTATTCAGAGGAAATAGCTCATGAAAAATCGATAACATGAGTGTCAAAGTCCACAATGTGGAAAAACAGGAAATGAAACCAACCGGAAGTGTTTTTCTTACGTGGGAGGTGCAGAAATGCTATGTAGACGCAGTAGGCCACGTTCGACGGCCGTAACCATGGTTTACCCAATTGTACTCAAGTCAACGATTCTTCTTGTCACTAAAGTATATGCAGGTGAACCATGGTTGCGGTTGTCGAATGTGACCAATGTGTCCACACAATGGCCTTTTTTTGGCCATAAATTGTCACATGACATCAATAAAGCAGCTGACTAAAGGACATGACGTCATCTCACCACAGAAAAATTTAGTACAGATATTACAAAATCTGGCACCATAGAACCACTTGGGTACATATGGAAGAAAAGGCAATACAGTAAAATACGTCAACCATGATGGCGATGGGCTAAGCCATCGGTTACTTCGGGTTTTTATGTTTTTTTAATATGTCACATCGGACAAACTAGCATGTAATAACAGTATCTATAGTTTCCACATTTAAAGATTAAGTAGTAAAAACTGTAAGTAAACACCACATGTTTTATCAACGATTGGCCCACCAGGTTTCCTTGTTTTACTTTGACCATCAGAAGCCCCTAAATAGGTACAACTTGACTGAAAAAAGACACATACATGCACACAACAACATCAACAAATTGTAACAAAACGTAAACAGCTGTAGATACACCACATCATTTCATTTTCCGTTTTAAATTAATGATGCATATATAAATATATTACCAAGACGGGGGAAAAGGACCTACGGCCTTGATGCTTCAAAGATAGGATTTGTTGCACTGCCTTTGCAGCTCGCGATTTCGGCACTGGATCACAGAAAGCCGTTATTTTGCAGGGAAGCCATATCATGGCTTCCACATGGCTTCCAGGCGTGCGGCATATATACTCTACAGAGTCGTAGGCTCAGGGACCCAATTGATTATCATAATTATATATACACGACCTAGAACAGGGTGACGACTAAAGCTTGAGCGCGCCCTCCCAGAGTCAACAGGGATGGGCCCAAGCGCTGTGTCACCTCCTTATTAGTGTTTTCTACATGGGAATGGTTATTACTAGGCCTTCTTCACTTGATGGGGTGTTGGTGGGAGTGGTGGTGGTGGTGCTGATGGTGGTAGTGGGGGTGATGGTGGCCCAACGTTCTCTCCCTCAGATCCCTGGCTGCTGGTGGGCCAAAAGTGACGGACGGCTAGCTCTACTAGACACACTACATCAATAGTTATAGCATAGAGAATCAGACGGTGGGGATCAGCATGGTGAACACATCCCCCCGCTGCGCCTCTACTTAACCGGCTAGCAGCAAGGTGGGCCACTGCTCCAAACAACATTTAACACCAAGCAGGGGTCAGTAGCCAACCCTCACCTGCACTTATGGGGAGGGGGGAGTCTAAGGGAGTAAGATATCTTTGCCATTAAAAAGAAGAACATGTATTGGAACATGTATGTCTGCATATCATAAACATATATACACGCACATGTATTCGTATGGGGACATACATGCACATGTATGCGCACATTATATATAGATATATAGTTCTTTATAGTTGTATATTTATATAATAATATAACCATAATTATAACGACTCCTGTAAAAAAAGATTTACTCATACACTACATGACAACTCTTACCACAACAACATAAGGAGAGGTTACAACGAGGCAGATTGACTGTTCCAAGTAGCATGGACTTGCCCTAGGTATAGTTTCGTCAATTACTGCTGCTAGGATGAATTAACCAGAAGTGTATGCAAGAAATGTATTGGACTACCACCATTGCAGATAGGACAGTCATTCGCTCCCCTGTTGATACACTTATTATCAGATAACAACAACTTTCGTCAGTCCACCAACACTTTACCTGTCTTTCGACTAGGAACCGTTGCGATAACTATTTCGGTTTTGGACGAACCAAGAAAATAAACAATCTGCACAAAACGTCTCTATTACTTTTTTCCTACACCTTAGCGTTCTCTGTTCGGGGGAGGGAATATCCCTTGCAGATAATGGAAACGGTAGATCCGCATGAAGGACTGTGTGAGGGATGGGGATGGGAGAGGGGAATTATTTATGCCAATTTCAGTATTCTTCAAACCAAGAAGAGCAACAGTAATTTGCATTCTGAATAATAATTACAATAAATCCTCCAATCTGCCAGCCATTTTGTCGTATGAGCAGTCCTTGGTGAGTACATGTAACATATATACAGCTTCAGACTAGGTACATAAGATGGGCCGACCACTCCACGCCATGTGTATAGGGCACACGAGATCACAATAGCATACACCTCCTGAGGGGGGCTGCAAACGACTAAGGGAGTGCTCTGAGCTCAGACCAGAATATCCCACAACTGCCCTGCTTTATGATGATAACACTATCCAGGGACATTTGCAGAACAATTCTGGCATTGCCAGCAGACACTCTTGTCATGCATAGGACTCAGGTTATCTCCGTGACGCATGGGAATAGAGAAGAACGCGCAGGAAAAAAAATGAATGAAAAACACGGTTCTCACGGACCAAAATGGCTGGCATTTGTATATACATGGTTGATGTGCATCCACCGTGCAGTCAGGCAACATCAGTCGCAGTGTCGGGTTTCTTGTAATTTTTCTTAATTTTTTTGGCATGGTTCAGCTCGTCCCGAAGGACCAAGCGACCACAGTTTCTGTTATGTATACACCTTTACTACTTTTTTGTTGTACGATATCAGCCAGGCTGCTGACGAACTTTCTACTTAGTGCTTTACTTTGAACACAATACTGAACCTGCTACCACACAGAGGAGAGACCTCAGTATAATGACTAAAAGGTTAGCGGACCACGCGGTATATGTCCTTGTGGTACCGCCAAACCCACACTCCCAAAGTACCCCGAGTCATCCGAACACGAGACGAGAGCAGGCATCGACCAAAGACAGTCTGGTGTGCAAACCTACCACTAGAAGGCAGCCCTTTAGGATATACTACCAGCACATATCAGACATAATTAACATGGAAGAAAAGAGAGGTATTTTGTTAACAAGTCTATATGGAAGTTGAATCCTCCATTCTACTCCACTTTGTAGAAGTATCTCCACTTCGTAGAGGTATTGATCACTTAACCTTTTGTTCGTATTGCTACACTGACTAACATTTTTCTTCTCATTATACATAGTTGTATTTAATTACATCCGAGATGAAATTCTACTTTGGTTTCAAAATGCTAACATTGAGTGATTGTATTCTAGCATTGTATTCTAGTATTGGTGAATCTTCATTTGAACATATTTGTTCGTCGTGTGCGTCCTATTAGGATAAAGTGTAGCATGTCTTGTCGTCTGTAGCAGTTCCACTCTTCGTTGGGACAAGGATGACTTGATGCCGGACGATTACGACTAACATCAATGGTACATCATCTCAACCTTTCGCTTCATTGCATCACGATATTGTCTAAACTGGGGTTTTCAGTTATACATTCGTATCAAGATAGGTGTTCTTCACCCCTTAAGTACAAAAACCAGTTGAAATCCTGATCGTATAATAGTGCAAATGTAGCATAGTGCATTAATTCGCTTTGTTACTTATTTTCGCATAATTCTGCGTTCATCGGTTACGTCTTTGGTGGTTGACCCGTGTCATGGGTTCCGACCGCCAAAATTAAAGCCCCTTTACGGGGTTTGCCCTGGTTCAAACAATAGTCAGGGAAAAAACAATCATTGATCGCAGAAGTCGACTACGGTAAAATTAAAGGTGCAAGGAGCCAAACCAAGCAAACATCAGTTCGGGACATATGGTATCAGGGATAGCCGACAAGTAGTTGCCATGTGGCCTCGCTGCAGAGACCGGTGGGGGTGGTCTGCTGCGGCCCGCTGTATGGTGACATGGCCAGAGTGGCCTGACTGGACAGTAGATGGCACAGTGCACATTGTGTCATGGTGAGTGAACATGAGGATGCTGTGCGCGCTTTGTGCCATGTAGCTATACGTCTACGACCATCTTCTTATGTACATCCATGGTACCAACAACCTGCAACGATGAAAACAACAAGCGTCGTCTCAGCTACCCAGTCTACATTTGTGTTGTCATAAACTGCACGTTTAATTAGTCGTATATTAAATCATATACACACTCACAGAAAGCGAGTCCTTAAATGTTTTAGCATAAAATCACAAGATTCAATTCTACTCATTATTCTATTATCGATACCTACAGTCCGGGTTCTTATGAAAAATCACCAGCTAGAGTAAAACTAACTTAGATATAACAAGGACTGGTTTATAAAGAGCAAATCTTCGCTCCCATTTCCTTTAGATACATTACAATTAACTCTGTTACAACCAGCATACATAATTTAAAACTTAAAACTACATACCGAACAGAATTCCTCAAAGGATATTTTGCCGTCGCCATCGGCGTCTGCGTGAATAATCGTCTTGTCGACTATCTGTTGGAGCTGGGCATCTTTAAGATTGCTGCCCACCATCATCTTCAAAACCTGGAGGACAAAGGGTGTAAGATACAGGATCCGTATTTGTCACATTGGACATTTTGTCAATAGCCATGTTATTGTACTGCCTATTGTACTTTGATTGGGAATGCTTGGTGAGGGATGGCTTTGGGCCTTTGAATCTTAATGCCAAGCTATCGGAACATAGCGTATTATTAGCTGCTATCAACTCGTTTTCGTTATAAAACGAAGGTGCAGTCAACTAGGTCCAGAGTTTTCTGTATCCAGGATATAGAAGTAGACCTGGTATTTCTTCATACTATTTACTCATTAGAATCAGGAAATCTATGGCTGCCAGTCCATAGGGGTGTCAGGGAGCAATTATTAAACCGCCATAAGAATGTTTTCAAACTGTTTCTCGTCTTTTTTTAAATCCTTTTTATCAAGTAGTATGATCAGGCATTGCGTTTTAAGCAACCAGGTAACATTTCCGGCTTTTTGCAGTCCAATGGAAAACTGCACAAAACGGATAAATATCATATACTGATGGATTAATAAATCTTTTATTTTCAAGATCGTACCTGGAAGAGCTCGCCGTTGGAAATGTAACCGTCTTTGTCCATGTCGTAGATCTTGAAGGCAACTTTGGAAAGAAGCAAGTATTGATGTTAGTTTAGGAACACGTTTATACATTATACATCCACACCTTAACTATATCGGTAACATTCACGCTATGTAGCAACTACCGTATGTAAGCGTATTACACAATACATACTTTGTGTCATCACTGTTACGTTGGCTGGACAAAATATAGATCGGCAGACCAAAATAAAGCTGTTGTGACAACACCAGAAAAAAAGAGTATATATTCACACCAGGTCACTGAGCATATCTATGCCTTATGCAGTGAATATTACATCCTTTTATTTTTCCTGATTGTATCAGTATGCCATTTTTTTTCTTTTTTTTTATATCAAGTAGCTATTGTTTATGTAGTAGTTAAACCACAGCCAGAGCCTTATAATACTGAGGATATTGGTGAAGTCAAGGCTGATCAAGAGTCGCAAACCAGTGTTGTTATGGTTATATGGGTGTGGTCTAACTGACTTATGCCACATTAGTGCTAATTGTTGTGTACGTCCTATACAAGCATGAATTTATTTTGTCTGTCCAGTGTCCACCCAAGTTTGGGATATAACAATATATGACCGCAGCCAATGGTCAATATGCATTTTGGATTAGACCGGTACATACGATGTACATTGTACTTACATCTCAACTTGGACTCTTTGTCACCTTTGACGCTAAACTGTGACATGCCTTCAATGAATTCTGGAAAGATAAAGGGATTCATATTAGGAACAGTCACAATAACAAAGGGAATTAAATTGTGCCTACCAAACTCAGGTCCAAATACTTCCCTGTCCATACTCCCCTGTCCATCACGTACTCTGAACCCACTTCATACCTAAGGACTAGAAGAACTGCATCTGAGGTCATATTGGACTTATATAGATTTAACGCAAATGATTTACGTCGAACCAATGTCTAAACGACCAAAAATGGAGTGTGTGAGTGGCCTCACAGATGACTCAGGGTAATCTGTCAATTCTGGCATCAGAAATTAATTCGAATGAGTGATCTAATTTGAGTACAATACATTATTTCTCATTTCTGACGGCAGAATCGTAATCGCCAGAAAAAGCTACCCTAATTTCATATAATTTATTGGAAGTCATATATAATCAAATTCCAGGTGGTGGCTGTAGGTGAGCAGGTGGCTGTGGGAAAGCAGGTGGCTGTGGGCGAGCAGGTGGCTGTCGGCGTCAGCGCCCAGCAGCGCGTAACCGCTGTTTTACGTCTCGGCCGTAAAGCGAGTCGATCGGAGCATCAGCAGCGACACCATCGCCGTTTCCGTTTCGCCGTGTCGGTCGGCTACAGGGCGGCGTGTGTTACGCGTCCATGCCTTTGCCGTCCATCCCCTGTCCCCCCGCCCCTGGTGTACATTAGCTATCTGTTAACATATAGATATAGAGTGGATGTGACTTGTTGCATAGGTCCTGGCGGTAGAATGTGCCCAGTTTTTGCCCGCTTTGGGGGTAGAAAGAGAGAAATACGGGCAAATTCACTCAAAATGTCATTTCTATCTTGCACCCAAAAACTTAATGCCTTGCAGCCTATGGAGGCCCATGGAGGTGGTAGCTTTTTTTTTACTACATTTCCATAATAGTGAAAGAGAGAAATAAATTCGTGAAGATCGCAGTTCAATTTCTTCAAGAAAAATTGAGATTTTTAGAAAAAAATTTGCGGAAAATGCTGTCCCCTGACCTTGCCTATCTCATGTTTTTTCCCGCTTTTGTCTATCTCGAATGATAACCGAAATACAACGATTCTCCTATGTCACAAAATTGTCTTAAAATGCAAAATTAGTAGGTGTATATTACTCAGGGTTAATTAAACCCTGAGTCAATGACTTCTATACCACAAACATGTCTTTTTATTATATAGCTAGTGCCGCACTTCGTTGTGATATCGAGGTACCCCTGTAACAAGAGGCTGTTAAATGTACTGGCTCCAATGTATTGATGGTCTTGTCGCTCAGCTAACGTACCCTCCCTATATACTACATAGGGAATTGCCACTATTATAATGTGATGCCATATAATAGCTTATAACGGTCAATTGTATCATTACAGCCCCTGCTAGTCATGGTAAGTGAGATATACACATGGTGTCAGTGTCTGCCCTTAAGCCCCTTCAGCCTCCTATCAGAAACTGCCATACATGTATATGGCTTTTAGCTATCACCATGGGGTCTGTGTCTGGTCCATGTAAGGGTATCACAGTGTTAATTGAGCTGCTCATTATGGGGCCTTGTAAGGTTAATTGTTTGATGATTATTTAGTGTAGTGTAGTTTAAAATCCAGTTGGGCCTCTCTAGACAACCCAGGCCATCACGGTAACAGATTTCTTTCGGTTTGATGAACACATCTTTGAGATGAAAACAGGAAGAACCATATTGAGTATTATAACACCAACAACAATGTTTGCAAGTGTCCTGCTCTCAGTCTCACCATGCCAAGTTCAGGTGCAATTCCCATATTTCCCCTAGGGCTTCCTGACTATTTACTATTATAGCTAAGTTAAGGCAGTATGTCTACAGCCGTGGAGAAGCCGTATGTGGGTCAGACTTGATAATAGCATTATATAATGTATGGTATCGCTAGTGCAATGTGACATAGGCGTGGCCAATATCAAACCTCACCATGGGTGCAATCTGTATTGTGGTTCTGATATCAACAACTGTATCTCATAAAGCCCACCACTTGTTTGGGTACCGCTTATAAATTTGCTACGTCAGCACAATCGTACCCAACTGGGCGAGCGCTGAATGACTAGGCAGCTCCATGGCTGGGCCGGATTGAGGAGCGACCTCGTCATGCCACAGACAAATCAGTGGGATCAGAGCGCATTGACACCCATATTGACATGTCCTCATAGCCACTACCCTCCCCTGGTAACCACATGCTAAACGAAATGCCAGGGACAGGCATCGTCCCTGCTTCTATGAGTCCCTACCCCCTGTCCCTAGCCAACCCCTCCCACTAACCCCAGGGCTTTTAGTTCCCATTGGCATTTAGCCACCAGCGCAGGTAATTTACAGTTTGCCTCCGCCCTCAGACCTATTACTAGGGACCACAAGCGAATTTGAAATAAAAGGAATAAAATTATTTTTCGAATTTGATCAGAAAGCTGTGAATATTGGGATTTCAGAAATGTTAGTTTGGTTATTGTGAGATATAATAAGAGATTGCAGTAGTATTTACCCAAGAAAAAATAACAAACCATTTCCCTAAAGATCAGGCCAAATCTGCTAGCTGCTCTTTGTGACCAATATATCTTCATTGGGGCAGTATTTATGCTACCAATGTATCAGGTACACCTTTATATACAATTCACAATTCAAATCTAATACAGTGCACCTTTCATGTATTAAGAATAAGCAATATTAATGCTTGATAAATCCATACCTGCCTCTCATTGTACCATGTTGACCCCTGGTCAGACCAAAAGGCAATGAGGCCTGACTGATAGCCTTTGGTCTCAGAGTGGCACTCTCCAGTAACACAGCCCTAGGGCGGGGTAAGGCACTGAGGGGTGAGGTGGGTGGAGTGGCAATTCACCTACTATTTTGGATAGGGTGGAAGGTAAGTTGATTGTTATGGTATTTGGGGGAGGGGGTTAGCCCAAGGATTTTTTCTTGTAAAATCAATATTAATTTTGGGCTCATCTAATGGGCTTAAATCAGATTGCAGGTCTGTAGCAGACTTTTGAATCTGTATTACTGTGGAATTCCCATAACCGCCATCTAATTATTTCTATATGAAAAATGGCTTTTTATGTGGAAATACCCTGTTTAGAGGGGGAATATTCAAAATAAATATTACTTTTTACGATAGGGGTTAGTTCAGAGTATTCTAAGTATTCCTGCTATTTCAAAATTATGTTATGTCTTTTACATCCAGTGTCAAAAGAGCCCCCGTATATCCATAAAGCAGCAGTTGATTTCTGATGACCTCAATAAATACACTCGACCTGCCACCTGCAGTGCCTTGTGGTCCCTACTATTACTAGACTGCAAATCTGCCATCTCGCCCATGGTAGATAGGGGCCCACACTGGGACACATATCGGCCATTCAGCACTAAAATGGAGTAGCCTGTCGATAAAGGTGCACACGTCCACGTGGATGGGAGACATTTGGAGCACACACCCACAGAATAGGCTGCATTCCTCTACACTGCTACAAATTGCACGGCCAATCTGAGTTGCAGCTGCATGATGAATATGCTAATCAGTGTGCTGATGGGGATTAGGTAGTGTGGGTCGGTGGGAGGCTGTGTGGGATGAGGCAGATAGGGCTGATGGTGGCCAGTCTAATAGCTGGGTGTGGCGCAGATCTAGTAGCTTCACACTCACAACAGGCTGGTATCAGGCTGTGAGGCAGTTGGGAATGGCTGTGTGGGTGGGTGGGTGGTAGGCATGACTGACTGTCAGCATGTGACACCTGGATACAGATGTATGGGAACGTTCAACAATTACATCACTGTTGTTGTTTTGTGGTGTGTTTTTTTTTGGGGGGGGGGGGGGGGTATTTAACACCCCCTACTCCTAAGCAGTGACGTAAATGTTGAACGCTCTCCCTAAAGTGTCATATATGTTTAACCCGCGTCTCCGGTATAACAGTGATTTTGATAAAACGATACAAATTGCACCTAAGGGCTGATTATGGCTACTTTATAACCCACACCCCAACCTGCACACTGAGCATGGATTTTGTGATATAATATACCGACATTCTCCACATATGTACATGTAGCGCTCTGTGGCCAAACAAGGTGGGCTTCTATGAATTTATCGAAACATAATCTGTAAACTATTTCCTGCCAATAGCCGACATTAAACTAGGAAGTAGCAGAAGCCCACCTGTATTCTTCCGCCTTATCTGGTTTCAGTAGCCACAGTGCGTTACCATGCCAACCAGTGCAGATCACACATCCCCCCAGGCCAATAACTGAGGTCTCCTTAACCGTGAAAAGGTAAGTGAGACCCCCAGGCCAACAGAATGTCGTGACCCGCTTAGCAGAGGCAATGGTCAGGTCTGCTTCTGCAGTGAACACAACTGCAGAGTTCGGGAAGCCCATGTAGGATGAGGGCGCGTATGTTTTTGTTTTTTTTGGTGGTTTCTCTCTTCTTTACTTTTTTTATAGTGGGGGGGGGGGGGGGGGCGGCTAGCTACGCCACCTGAATACCAGGAACACCGGAAGTAAGTGCGACAGACTTCTTATTTCGGCCAGAGATACCGGTCTGCGGCAGCGGTGCTAATAATCTGTCACATAGTCGTCGGGGCAACCAGACTGGACAATTTGGGCCACTTTAATAATGACCTACTACACCTCTTTTGTACTGATCATAATTTACTTCAAATGTATTAAGGACTTGAGTTTCACTCATAATATGTGTTATCATACTTCTGTGTGGAAATATGAAATATTGGAAATTCTATATATAATTTATAGTACGGTATATAAACTTCTGATAGAAATTAACACACTTTAATTGAAGTGGCAAACTGCGCTGTACCACCCCCACTATAGGATATGAGAACTGAATACCTACCAAAAGGGATAAGTTGTCAAGTCTCCCTGACATTGTGGAGTAAATCAAAGGCATGTAGACAGCTAAGATGTGCGCAATACAACAAAGTCCAATATCAAGAGGGTTGACGCCTGACTAGGACGTGATCGAGTGGATAAAGGGGAGGGGTCGATGGGTCTATACATAGAGGTGTTTAATATAATATGCCACAATGTACCTGTGTCAACAGGCTGCAATAGAGACAGCCATATATTTTGCTCTTCTAGATCTTGCAGTCTCCTCCTTCTTGGACCGGAAATAATGAGCAGGCCTGCTGTCACCAGTTCAGCTTCACAGCTATAGACAGAGCTGCACGGTAAGTGTCAGAGCCAACGTTTTTTTCATGGGCGGTACCAGGTAGCGTGAGAGAAGATACAGGAGGGCCCTTTGAAGCATAGTAACGCGAAGGCTTGTTCAGGTGAAATATTTTGCGCCCCGCCCCCTTGGGTCAAGGGGTCGACGTTACTTAACCCCCCAACCCCCTGCTCTGTTATCAGAAAATGATCATTCCCTTATAGCAGGTAGGAGCAGGCCATTGATCAAGTAGTCACCCGGGTATCAATCACTTGTTCATTACTAGGACTTGTATTTGAGGTAAAAGGACAAAGAAGGGAAAACAGTAGGGCTATATACAGCTATTGCGTTATACATTCTAATGGGTGAAATCACGTGTAATGGTGCTTAGATAGTTGATCATGAAAGATAATAACAACTGATGGCAGAAATACACAATATGTTACATGTGAAAAAAAAAAAACTTCCGGTATTTAAGATACAGTAAATCCTAATGCCAATGTGTGTTATAGACAGGTGAATTGAGAGCGGGAAATCTTTTCTAAACGGTCTGTAGGAAATCAATATACCGCTAATTCAATTTTGATACACAAATTACAAGGGAAAAGTAGCAATTTCACAAAAATAGGAAAAAAAGCATCTGTAGAAGTGTACAAGTTTCCCATCATGTTAGCCGATATTAGTTATTACTTTCAGCTAGTATGTACAAGTGTGATTTTTTCACTCATGATGAAGAAGGTGAACCATGGAACCTCCCCTGTTCCAACACGAGCAGTGTGGTACAAAAAACAGACCTCAGAGCGGCCACACCACTGCTGCCAACTCGGGGTCCTGCCACAGTGACCCTGATCCCACAGTTGTACATTCCAGCCACACAGGTCAAAGCCCCCGAGCAGCTCTGTGCAGCTCCAATCAGCTCTGAGCAACTTCTAGCTGCTCATATATAGGTATTAATAGCCGCTGTTGGCGGGACAACTTTTCTCACAGCATGTTGCTCCAGGGTGCCAGCAATATATGTTTCTATGTAGCAGTAAGCTATTAGAAAGTATCTTATAATATGAATTCCCGCATATAAGTAACCGCGAGTTATACACAAACCAAACCTCTAGTGCGGGTTATACAATATACTTTTTTTATAGGCGTGGGTAATGCATGGGTTCTGAAAGTATAGAACAGCACTAAAGTTGCAACCCCAGGTGCGGGTTATATGATTCTCCCAAAGTCCGGGTGCGGGCTATACGTGGGAATTTACGGTATATATGCCTTCTCATGTACTGACAACTATGTAAAACTATGGGAATGAAAGGATTCTCACGAATTAAAGAGTATGTACTTGAATGGTTCTGCTTGAGAGTATAGCCATTGCACATTGGTTACATTATTCAAGTCCCTCCCCTCCTTTACTACACTATATCACTCTAGTATCTCCAGCGAACCACGAGAAAATTAACCCTTGGGATTCTGACCCAGAAGAAGACAGTTAGATTCCTTTTTTTATTAGGGGAGAGCTTGAAGCACCTTTACCATATGCATCACCCAGACGTGAAGTGGGACACGACACAGGCTGGGAGGGGCAGACGTCCTGCTCATCACTCCTCACAGTTACTGCCCATGGAGCAGCTCGCAGCTCGCCCACGGTCTGGTAGGGCCTGAGTCCTCCCTTAAGTTTAACAAGAAGGCTATATGATGATCTAGGCTATCATCTACCACTGACTATATGCTCCCAGTGCACCCCTTTCAGTTTAATACTCTCAGGAGGCAATACGATCGAAGCGCATGCAAAGGCAGGATTGATATTAGGGCCATCAAGGCATAATGCCTTAATTAGGATATCTCGGGATATATGCGAGTCAATAGTAAATCCTATGTCCCTGTTAAACAGTAGTGTCCCAACCTCCAATATTGCGGTATAGCAGGTCCTGGACGGCTTATACCAGCCGACTGGCTTGGTGGAAAACCCTATTAAAGTGCTGACGCGCCAGGAATGGTTTTAGCACATGGAAAAGCATCGATTCGCTTACGGTGTCTTTGCATCCCACACGTTTGATCATTCACCATTATTCGGGGAATACTGTCCATGTGGCGTGTAAGGCTAAGAGGAATGGGGTGAACCGCTTGGGTGGCAAGTTAATATCGGGGAAAGAGAATATCAATGGGAGATTGGTGCTGGGAGACTCAGAGTAAGGCGACAGACACCAACTTGTTGGTACCGGCTTGAAGCTGGTAGTAGTAGGCAAACTGGCGGTCAGGTGGCCCAGGACAGGGGCAGAGTGGGACAGAGTGGGTGGTAGGCTGACAGGCTATATGGCACTAGGGGGATTCAGATAGCTGGCAGTGGTAGGCAGACTGGCAGGCAAGTGGCCCAGGACAGGGGCAGAGTGGGACAGAGTGGGTGGTAGGCTGACAGGATATATGGCACTAGGGGGATTCAGATAGCTGGTATAGTGGTAGGCAGACCGGCGGGTAGGTGGCCCAGGACAGGGGCAGAGTGGGACAGTGTGGGTGGTAGGCTGACAGGCTATATGGCACTAGGGGGATTCAGATAGCTGGTATAGTGGTAGGCAGACCGGCGGGCAGGTGGCCCAGGACAGGGGCAGAGTGGGACAGTGTGGGTGGTAGGCTGACAGGCTATATGGCACTAGGGGGATTCAGATAGCTGGCAGTGGTAGGCAGACTGTCAGGCAGGTGGCCCAGGACAGGGGCAGAGTGGGCCAGAGTGGGTGGTAGGCTGACAGGCTATATGGCACTAGGGGGATTCAAATAGCTGGTAGTGGTAGGCAGACTCGCAGGCAGAGTGGAACAGTGTGGGTGGTAGGCTGACAGGATATATGGCACTAGGGAGATTCAGATGACTACGGGTGCAGGCCGGAAGCCACAGGGCAGCCATGGGCACTAGACCAAACGGCTAGGTCAAGACTAGACTTTCTCACATCTCTGATACCTAACAATATTGTATGCGACTTTTAGCTTCGATTAATGCCCCTGGATATGGATGGTAGACAGACACATATTACAGAGACCGGGACTGCCGTTTGTCTAGGTCAGGACAAGAGGGGAGGGGGGCAGTGCGTGGTTGTGAAAGCGCGTGGAGGGAGGATGGATGGGCGGGGATGCGAGAGGGATGGGGTGGGGGTTATGATCATATTAAGCCATACATGCAACCGGGTCCATAGGCTCCAGGTGGGCAGCCAGGCGCCGATCTGCACAGGCCCAGCCAATTGAGCCGAGAGGACAGAAACATGGTGCCCTTGCCATGCCCCCCGCCCCACCCTCAAGCAGCCTGCACTGCAGCATCCAGGCTGCGCTCCGCTCCTGATAAGGGCCACTCGTGTCCCCGTGATGGACGGCCTTGACGATGATCGTCGACGTCATCGTTATTGCCCCTACCCAGTGACCCCCGGCACCCTGCAGTCTGTACGTGTGGCCGGCCATACCACCTCCAGGGCTGTCTCCAGGCCCCCACACAGCACTGGCAGCACTTAACACAGTCTAATCACCCCCCACCCCCCCCCTCCAAAACCTGAAGCATGAAATCTGGTCTTCAGCCGAGTTTATTCTAACATATCTCTGCGATTTAATACAAATTCAATATCACCCAAAGTCAACTTGTCTATTCAAGAATGAACATATTGAGGGTTATTCACAGGGATGGTGATGGTAACCCTTACAGGTTACATCAGTATCGTCTCCGACCAACTTCTTATAACAATAGGCATAATAGCCTACTCAGCTCTATCGACCAACTTTTAGCCTTTCTTTTTTATTTCTTGTATCACCACCCCCTTACGATTGTTCCTTCTTACTATCTCCTACTAGAATGGCTTCACTACTGACAATTGGCACAGCAGCACCCTAGCACTGTGGGAGTAATGCGAGATGGTACGTGACATACGGACATATGTCTACCATTGATTCCCCCCGCGCCTGTAGATGTCCTACTTTCTGCTATAACGTTACTCCTTTACATCCCATTCTCTTTGGAATATATCTTACAGGAAGCATTCGAAAATAGCAGCCAGCAGTCTGAGGGAGACTGTGTGTTATTAGCTCGTCTTATAAGGTAATGTAGTATGGGCTATGAGCAATTTGTTCACACAAATAACATGATGTTCTACAGCCTAATGAACTCATGTAAAGATCTTAATTCCACCATGATCTGCGTAGACAACACCTACTTAGTGCTTGCCACTATCAAACACGGTACTGCACAGGTACATGTCCCATCTTCCTGTCATGTTAGACTGGCTATATTACGACAAAATCAGCTTTTGGCTTATTATCGATTTTCAAGGATAACTATATTTGTTTACCAGCCCCCTCCCCCATTCCTCACCTAGACAATAGTGGTCACAAAAAAACAACACAACTACATCCATTATCGATCTGCGAGATTGATGGAAACCTTGACCTTGACACGTCATTTTTCCAAGATGGCGGTTGAAAGGTAGGTCTGTAACAGTAGGTCTACACAGGGTGCTAGGTGTGTGTGTGGGGGGGGGGGGGAGAGATATGGAGAAGAGGGGGGCCTCTTCTCCTAAATCCTCTGTTGGCTGGACTGGTGAGAACCTGCTTATGCCATTTCCCCGCCAACATTCTCATCCATCTACTCTCCGCATGAAAAAAGACCTCTGACGCAAATATCCAAATAACATTGTCCATTCCGATCAATACGACACTGGGATCCTCAGTGATAGTGACGCTGCCCGCCGCCAGTGTAAAGCCCAAAACAAGAAGGAACAATGTTGGCCGTCCCGATTGGCACATTACTGGGCTGACGAGAGGGGAAGTGTCAGCCTTACTCAGCTTATCTACTAGGGCTGTTTTAGCGTATCTACTAGGGTGGTGTTAGTCTCACGCAGCTTAACTACTAGGGTGATGTTAGCTAATCTACTAGGGTGGTGTCAGCCTCTTTTAACCTATCTTCTAGGGTGGTGTCAGTCTCACTCGGCTTTAATATCTACTATGGTAGTGATAGCCTTTTTTTATCTTGTATAGGGTGGTGTCAGCCTCACTCAGCTTATCTACTAGGGTGATGGTAGCTTATCAACTAGGGTGGTGTCAGCCTCACTCAGCTTATCTACTTGGGTGATGGTAGCTTATTAACTAGGGTGGTATTAGCCTCACTTCGCTTATGTACCAAGACGGTGTTAGCCTCACTCAGCTTATAAATGTAGCCCTACTTGAGTGGTGTTGGCATAAAAAAGTTGACTAACTGAGACTGTAATGTTTCTAAAACAGAATGGTGGGTTGTAATTTATAGTTATCCTAGACCTACACTTGCAAAACAGGTAAATGTGCATTTGAAGTACATAACATCTTTGTACGATATTTTCCCCACCAATCATATGCTTAAGCACGGTTAGCTTAATTTAAATTGCACAGTGTCAAAACCAATTTCATCGTCTCCACTATTTATTACATTAGGGAGATTTGGTTTTAACACCTCTTGGCAGAGCGAGCCTTGGTTGCTGAGTGGTTATATTAGTTGTATGGCTGTCTTCTACAGCCCACTCCCACCATGTCTACTCCTCTGTGCTCACCTCCTGGGGATAGTAGTGTGTCAATTACTGGCGTATTGAATTTAAAGCCGCCCTATAACCAATGGGCGATGGGGCTCATTAATGACTGGGACCGCGGCCCAGACCCATGGTGATACAGCCGCTTTAACCCTAAACCACCGGTGATCCAATCCTATAATGCGCATCAAGGGGTTTGAAGCATGAATGTCTCGAAATAATTTTCATTCAGACCCTTTAAACAGATATAACTTAGAAAGGTTTGACATTGCTAAATCAAACATGTCCACCATTGCATAGTCTAAATCAAAATAATGCGTCTTATATGGTTAACTAGATATCATCCACTATAAACTTACCTTTGAAATCCACCTCGCCATTTCCATCCGTATCGAAAATATCGATGACTCTCTGAACTAGTGGGTTCTGTTGAAGCTCAGGCAACGTCATGAATTCTTCCACACTCAAAGAGCCCGAGTTATCCAGGTCCAGTTTTCTAAATCGTTTCCCTAACCTCTTGATTTCGTCAGCATCGACTGAAATGGGGAGAAAATGTCCATGTACATTCCCGTTGCAGTCATATTTAAGCAATTACAATTTTCATAATTTATTACAGAAATACAAAATATCGTCCTGCACATCGATTCAATTAATTTCCGGTCTTTTCAAATCAGCTTCTTCAACACGATGAAATAAAACATGAAACATATTAAATTGACACAGAAGCCTATGGAATACACTTGTTATACACTATGTACTGTCAAGAATGTGACAAATGTAAGACGAGGTAGTGGGCAATTACATTCCCTGAAGTCTGTATAGGCCATAGTAACATATACCACTGCGACAGGAATAGTTTTCCTGGAAATCAAGGAGAACAGTAATATTAGTCGGGAAGCATGAGGCACATTAGTATATATATACTACCCTAGATGGCAATCGCGTATGTATGATATTTGCAATACACGTGTGTGAATGATTCTCTTAATATTGGTTGGACAGCATCATAAAAAAATATGATTATATATATTATTCTTGTTGGAATTGATTGACCCTATCCACAGTAACTAATTTTGTTGTTGATGTGTTTTAAAAGAGTTTCAGCTATATAATACTGTGGGAATAGCGATGTGCTATTCACACAGGGACAACGTGTATAACAACATGTTGCATATACTTTTGATACTGGCTTTACACGTTGGCACTAGGACATGTCAGGGACAAGGGGCTGTTCTTGTGGTAACCTGGCTTTATGTGTAATTAGGCTAAGCTAATTACCCTGCAGGTATGTGGCTGGGTGGTGTCCCGCACGTGACAATCCATAGCCGCATCTCTAAATCCCAGCTCTGCCCGAGTCATCCCCTCCCAGGTATGGTACCCAGGACCTCATTGAGGACTGCAGCAGCCAAGGGGGGTGTCTAACTGGTGTGAGGGTGGGGGGGGGGGGGGGGTGATCAGTAGCTTGATCCTTGTCCATCCTTACTAAGAGGATCTGTGCGGGTGCTACACGTGCGTGGCCGCTCCGTGTGTGGGGTGAGCCTCATCTGGTGACAGAACACAAGATGGCCACCCCTGCCTCCCTTACACTAATGCATCTACCCAGGTCCTGCACGTGAGTCCAGGTACTCTGCCTGCAGTCCCGCGCCACGCCTCCAGCACGCCACTATAGTACACTATACACCCAACCCGACACAAATACATGTACTCTCATCTCTCCGCAAGTCACATAACATGTTATAGTCCCTAAAGGTCGAAACGTGCATATCAAACACACGCTAGTCAACATGCCAATGTTATGTCAATTGTGTACTACGTCTGAAGAAATAGGGGCTGTGCGGTTATTAGGGGGAGTGGGCTAATTGTGCCTTGTAATACTTTGTGGGCTAATTGTGCCTTGTAACACTTTCCTATTTGTAATCCTGTTTTAAAAATGACAGCTCTCTCAGTGCTCAAGCAATAACCTGATCTTAGCTCCTTCACCTTCCTGCATACCTATACAGTGAACGCCCACTTTAAGTTTAATGACTTTAATGACCATGGGCTTGGTCAGAACTAATGCAATACTGTATGAGCAGTGAATCACTTTGGTCCCACGTGTCCTGGATTTGGCAGAAATCACTGTACAAAATATCATACAGTAATGTATACAGAACATTTGTCCTACCATTGGCGTACATGTATTTACAAGGTACTAGAGATATTTGGTTTGGCAGGGTAAGACAATGGGACCTGCCCGTGTGCCCCTAGCTAGCTACCCTGGGGCGCCGCCCGCTTGTAGTGACAGCCACAAGACTGGAAGGTGAGCACCTCATTCCAGCTGCTCAGAGCAGCTCTTCACTCTTCAAGCACAGATCCAGTCACTCCCCCATGCAGATGTGTACTGCACAGTACACACCTGGATGCCTGGAGAGTGAGCTCACCTGGAGAGGCCTTGGGAGGAAATAGGTGAGTAGATGTGAGCCGGTCTGGGAGCAGCTCAGGATTACGATGACAAGTGTTCCTCTGGCAGTAGGCTTAACTTCAACTTTCTCACCGCATACAAATCAGAAGAGAATGTATTGGTGATTAAGACTTAACTGAAAGATCCTGCAGATTCGGCCTTGACGAGTTCTGAATCAGATCTGTTATATCAGTCCTATACTGCTCTCATTTGACTTGAGTATCTTTTTCTATCTAGCCTTACACATGGTTATACCAATATGTTCTCACCAATTACACATCATACTCAGGCCACACTTTTTTTTTATTTGGGTTACGGGCCCGCCGCACTAGGAAAGCCAAAAATCAGAATAAAAATAAAATTTGGATTTTACACTTTTTTTTTTATTTCCTCCGATGTGTATTCCAGATTAAACAAAATAAAGAAAAAAATAAAAGATATATGGCATAATATACCAATGGAAAGCTAAAATCAAGAGGAAAACAGCTATCTACCTTTCATTAAGGTAAAATGGGATATCAACATTTTCTCGGTTTTTGAAAATCATTGAAAAAAAATCTATTCATGAAAAATATTGTATTTCTAGTCACTTTGTGGATGGTATTTTTATTTTATTTTTCCCTCCGACATTGGGATATCCAAGCTTTCGGTGCATACAATATATAAAATACCAAGAGGCGAACTTTTATTTTATTTTTTGTTTCTTTTATTTCGCCCTCCGTGCGTTGATAATTTTTTTGAAGTGTCCGTAACCCAAATTAAAAAAAAAGTGTGGCCTCATGATGCAAATATGACCATATCACTTAGATATATGTAATAAACATATATGTAAATATGTAACTTCCATTAATGGACACACCTTGTAGGTGGTGAATAGGGACAGTGATTTCTCCCTTCAGAGTGCATATGGATTGACAATCTTGTGGTAGTTGGGGATTGGGGCCTGCGGCTTCTACTGATGCCTATATCAATGGCACTCAGGCATAGTAAGATACAGTAGGTAAATAGCTTGGACCCTGGGAAGCATCTAGTAGGGCATTAGCCCAAGACGATGCTATTGTGAGGACAGTTGTACTTGCGGGTAATCTCTCCCATGGTGGCCCTTACATGCCTGACTAAGCGAGATGTCCCACTCATGGGATTCCCTTTAAATGGGGCTGTAGCAATCGAGGAAATACACCGCCCATAATACACAAATATCTGGGCCGGGGTGGGGGAAGGAGGCATGGGGCTACATCAGGCATGTTGGTTGTGTTTTATTGGGATCTCTGACCCACAGTAGGATCTAACTTCTGATCAACCTAGCGTGTACTGCAGACGTCCATACAATCTCAATTCTGATTTATTTAGTGGTAGTGTGTAGGGTACTGTGTGTTCATGACGTTAATTAGATCTACCCCGATGCAGCTTAGACACACATGCAGTTCACCTGGGGTGAGTAGAGGCACCTTTGGCATAAAAGAGACTGCCAGTATTAAGCCTCATGACCATTGCATGACTAACATCAAGGGTAGGGGGCCAAGGCTAACTTAACATACATAAGTTAACACATTGCATGGATCTTAATGATACCATACACCGTTTAATAAGGAAATCAACAAAAAGCCCTATGGTTAGAGTTTACTTTGGCAATAGCCTCAGACTAGTGCCTTTTATATAGCAGGGAAAGGTCGGCTCAAGATGCTGGAAAGGCCGACAGCGGAATGCAGGTCGGTTGCCAGGTTACGTGGGCTGCGGGCGTGGCCAGGTAATGATGGCGAGGTAGGAGGGGGGTGGGGGGGAGGGGGCACATTTCCGTCTACTACCAGCCGACGACTGAGATCGACTACAGATGATAACATAGCTCGTTCGGCTTTAGAACTGGCTTTGCCGCTACGCACTCCGCTACCACATTAAACGGACGGCAAATGGGGAATGTCAGCCGAAATGTTTTACTTTAAAATGTATACAGGAGGCACTCAAATACAATGACATATTACACGTGGATACAATATATCCAATTTAACGTGAGTAGGGAGTTATACTGCTCTCATAGTACTTCAGTTATTAGGTACCATAGATATAGAGGGCGATGAGCTGCTCTCTGGGAGGGCCGAGCTGCTCTGGGGACTAACGTAATAGAGGCTTCTCATAGAGCTTCTCAAAGGCAGGCTCTCAAGTATACCCACGGGCTGAACAAAGGTAACTAGGCAAACCTTTGGCTGCCTATATAGAGTGGTGGTCGCTGACAATGGCTCCGGTGAGACTTTGTTTGATTAGGTATACACTGTCTTGCTCCGGTAGGTAGCAGGCGCCCCCTATATCAAATACGGCCTACATATGACGTGAGAATTAGTGTACATTATAGAAGGCCTCCATTAGTGTCATCTTTGTTGTCATCACAAGTCTATGAGGCTATCTTCTTGAGTACAGCCCATCTTACATGTAAAGTGTTCTGTGTCAGGCACCATTGACACATTTTCAAATAGGTTAGTACTCTCAGACAGTAAAACGTCGGTTCAAGTAGCGTCTTCTTGATAAAGATGTCTATGACTGAAGTGACTAAGCCGAAGAGAAAAACATTGTGGAAAAAAACACAATAAAAACATAGCATTGCAAAGTAAAACGACGCCACTGCCTAGAGGAATCAAGGCTTCTTTGTTCTTTATCTACAGGTGTGAAGCCCACACAAACAATACCTGGTACACTCGGGACCAGGTCGAGCTATTTCGGGTGCACAGGTAAACCCATGACTGCATAGATCTCTGATGAATACAATGTAGATGAAATGTTAAATAACCTAGAAGTGTTAATTTTGAATATAAAAAGCCCTGTTTTTTTTATTATGGGGTAGAACAGACGCTTTATTCTCCCTCAGGTTTATCTACAACTGGATATGTGTGCCTACGTCTACATCAGGAGCAGGTGATCAAGTAGCTTCCTGCCGTCACCTTGGTGTGAGCCATCAGGCCTGTAAGTGTCTGCAAATGGAGAGCTGCTCTGTACCTGTCCTAAGTGACGGAGGACAATTGACTTGCTCGGGTCACCTTACAGGCCATCCATAATCTAGATATGGGTGGATTTACTCAGGTCACCTTATGCTACATCCAGTCAAGGTATGGGTGGATTTACTCAGCCACCTTATGCTGCATCCAGTTTAGGTATGGGTGGATTTACTCAGGCCACCTTATGCTACATCCAGTCAAGGTATGGGTGGATTTACTCAGGTCACATTATGCTACATCCAGTCGGATTTTCTCAGGTCATCTCATGCTCCAATCAGTTTAGATATGGGTGGATTTACTCAGGTCACCTTACACACATCCAGTGAAGGTATTGGGGATCTACTCAGGTCACCTTATGCTACATTCAGTCTAGATTTGGGTGGATTTAATCAGGTCACCTTATGCTACATCCAGTCTAGATATGGGTGGATTCACTCAGGTCACCTTACATTCATCCAGTCTAATTCATCCAATCTAGGTATGCAGTAGCGGATCCAGGGGGCACGTTCCCCCCCCCCCCCCGCCTAGACCCCCTAAAAATGGCCCTTGGCATGACTCTTAACTATAGGAAATGTGGTCCAAAACCCTGCTTGTACCAAATTTTATTGGCTGTGCCCCCCCCTAGACCACCCCTTCTGGATCCGCCCCTGGTATGGGTGGATTTACTCAGGTCATCTTATGCTACATTCAGTCAAGGTATGGGTGGACTTACTCAGGTCACCTTATGCCACATCCAGTCTGGGTATGGGTGGATTTACAGACATCCAGGTGGATTTACTCAGGTCACCCTTTTCTCGCCGCCCCCCCCCCCTCCCCTGTAAAAATGACGACTCCCTAACTTACACAGACGGTGAGACGAGTGGACGATGCGGGGTAGGGGCGGCGTGGCCCGGGGCTGTTGTTGCTGCGACTGGGGTCCTGTTCGTCCCCCTGCTACCGTCCGCCCCCCGGTCGCCCCACCACTACTCCGGCCCCGACCACTGGGCGCCCGGCTCCGGTCCGAGGACCCCATCATAGGCATGGGTCTGTGGGTGTCGATCACACAGGCTGACTTTGTGCTCCGTGTGATTATGGTTTATTTGGGCGTTGCACCACCAGCAGTTAGACTGGCTGCACTGTGTGGCCTGCCGTCTGCAGGAGCCTGCTTGGCGTGGGGGTGGGGAGAGCTTGTGGTTTTTATCACAGATGGCTGGAGCCTGGCAGGCGGCTTGCTACTGGTAGAAGGTCTACGCCGCTCCAACACTCCACGGCTGGCACAGGTCAATAGTAGTAGATAAAAGTAGTAGCCCACACAAGATGGACACTGTCCACGCGCACCTGGTTGATAGTTGGCTAGGGAGAAGTCCACTAGTGTCCATTTACATCGACGAAGCTACACTGGTGGCTGAGAGCAATGGGAACATGTGTTCTCACAGACAAAAAGTACAGCACTGTGAAAGCAGAGTAGTGTGGGAAGCAGTAAAGAGCAATGGTAGGTGGCCTGCCCCAGAACAGGGGTGAGGAGGATCAGGAGGGTTGGTGCCTCATCTCTCAAACCTTCACACACCCACAGCAGGCAGTGAGCAGCTCAAAGGCCGTCCTACTCCCAGGCCAACTTCACAAACTGTGTCCCTACATCCACATCGCTGGCACCACACTTCAGGATTTACCAGCGATTAAAAGTGTGCTTCTGTACACAAGCCAATCTGCAGGTGTAATCCACGCTTCAGGGTGCCGAACCCTGTCCTAGCGGTAACTATAGAGAAGTAGTGAGTTGAGACAGATGAGTGTCAGACGCAGTGACAGTGGTGTCCTACATGTGTAGTGGAGCTGCTCCTGGAGTATATAGAGCTGCTCCTGGGGCAGACCGAGAGACCAATCAGCAGTGGGTTCCTGTGGAGGCCAGGTGAACACTGCAGGCCACGTGTCTACTGGAGCAGCAGCAGCAGCAGGAACAGGAGGATGCTGGTGTTCAGGTGTTGCATCTACCACCCTGCTCCACACCACTCACACCCTGCAGGTCCTGGTGTCGACCAGGGCACTAGGCTGCCTACTGGAGGAGCCTGCTGGAGGAGCCGTCCTATGGCTGCAGCAGCCGATGGACCACAGAGGTGGAGATGCAGGGCTTGGCAGGGCGTGGAGGTAGGGTGGGTGGGACGAGGACTGCGTAGAGAGATCCCTCAGCTCCTCCAGGCACTATAGGAACCAATAAGGCCTCTTGGGTTAGTTATTCAGCAGTCCTGTTGTAACGTCACGGCTGGTGCTGTGGTATTAAGCAGGCCTCTCAATCAGAACGTATGAGGTAAAGTGGAAGGCACAGTAAACAAGAGTTTTAGCACTTTGATAGAAATGTTCCCCTGGGGTTCTGCCTAAAAGCAGTTGCTCCAGCAATAGGCCTCCTTCCACTTCTAATGATGCTTGGTGCTCCAGGGCAGGAGGTGATCAGGCTTCACCACCTGGAGCAGCGGCAGTCTGCGTGCAGAGGCAGCCTGGAGGCAGCCTGGTAGACCCGGGGTGGGGCTGGAGTGTAGCGGGTGGAGGGTGGGAGGGGGCTGAGTGAGGTATTGGGATAGGTCTGGTGCACGTGATTCTGATATGAGGTCTGCTCACTATGAGGACAGTGCTAGGATTCTAAGGCTGGTGTAGCTTATATTCAGCAGGAAGAAGGTACTGGAAGTTTAAAGGCCGCTTTGGCTTATGTCGAGTATGGAGATGGTATTGGGAGTTTAAATTCCGCTATGGCTTATGTTGACTACGAAGACGGTTTAAATGGAGAAGGTATTGAGAGTTTAAAGGCCGCTGTGGCTAATAGTCACTATGGAGAGTTCACAGGCCGGTGTGGCTTGTGTTCACTATGGAGGTAGAATTGAGAGTTTACAGGCTGGTGTGGCTTATGGCCTAGCTTGGTGTGTAACCTGTATTTGATCACTCCACACAGAGCTCAGCAGTAACAACTAGGACGGCGTTGTTAATGGAAGACACGGCGGGTAATTGACTTGTGTAGTACTACCATTGCCGCCACCGTGTGGAGGCCGATAATGGACAGTTTTAGTTAACACAGCAGTGGCTGGGGGAAAGGGGAGCAAAAACTCCCTGGAGCGTAAAAAAAAGTCGTCTGCTGTAGTGATCAAGCTGCCAGCAGCACTTTAATACAGCGTGTTGGGCGGTGGTTGGGTGGTCCTTTCACAGACAAGTAGTGGTCAGTGAGATGACAGCAGTATGGATTCCTGAGGGGCCTGGTGGCAGGGGGAGTGGTCAAACTGGGGACGGCAGTCAGTGCTAGCTACAAACTGCGGCTTAGTTCAGGGCCGCATGGATGGCTTTGTCAGGACGGTATTACCCACATCTAGCTCTTTCGGTGTCCACTGAGACGTCCCCAAAGCACCACTGAGCAGCTCTGAGCAGCAGCTTGTCAGTGGGCCTGTCGTGAAGTTTCCTACTGGTTGCTATTGGAGATGCTACCTAACATTAGAGGACTGACAAGGCGTGAGCAGCTCAGGAACGTCCGTCTGAGCAGCTCCTTCATTTGCTCCTGGATGCCGGCGCTGGGTGGTGAGCAGCTCGTTAGCATGTGAGCAGGACAAGAGTAGACAGTAGCTACATACAGTCATGTGGGCAGACTTCGCAGTTAGACACCGCTACCACAGTTGGTGGGGAACAGTAGTGGTAGAGGTTGCTACAGTTCCTACTACCGCTACCACTGCTGCTGCTGCTGCTTCTACCGCTGCTGGCAGGCCATCTACAGAGGCCTGTCCCTCCCCAACTAGCGGCCACTGGGGGTGGGGGCTCTGACTACAGAGGACGCCGGGTGACCTTGGTGAATCAGCTGGTAGTAGAGGGCTGCTGCACAACTAAAGCCTGCTCTTAGAGGTAAAAGGCAGGGGGTCGGCTGTCCCCTGGGTAGAGTCTAGTTGGAGCTGCTCCTATTGCTCACGAGCAGATAGCGGGGTAGGACCAATGCTCTGAGTGCGGCACAGCAGCGCTGGTCTCCTAGCTGTGTAGAGCTGGACTGGAGGGGGTAGCGGTGGGAGTTGGTGTAGTAAGGGTGCAGTGATCGGGCGGAAGGCACACGGCGCCTTGATCAGCCCCCCTTGTCCCAGGCAGCGGTAGGCAGGGTGACTGCTGCATTAGGGCTGGGAGGTGCCATTCTATCAGCACGTTACAAACGCCCACCGGCTTTGGCAGCACTACAACACTTTCAGTTGCGAATCAGCGGGACAAGTGCACTCAACTCAACCCTCTCTCTGACAGTTTGGACAAAACTACTTAAATGCCAAAATGTTGATACCCCTATAGTCCGAGGTGGAGTGAGGTGGGTACTCAGCCCCATATATAGGGTGGGTCGGGGTTTAACAGTATAGTTTAGTATGATAATGCTCCTAAAAACGAGGACAAGACTTGACTGGGTGTCAGAGAATCAAATTCAAATTAGACACTTTGAAACAAAAGATTTGACACTCAAACAGCCATAGACGATTAAATGTGTATTATTTCAAGTGGCTGTCATTATTATCATTCTATATTCTTGTACGTCGTATCCTATACAACCTTGACAGAGGAGGTGTGGGTGGACTAGCTTGTTAACCTTTTAGGTGGGTGCATCAATGCAGCCATAGTTACATGCATGCATCATGACGACCAAGGGCATGACACCCTATACCGCCTTTAAAGGGTTAACAACCTTAGAGGCAGCGTCCCCAGCTCTCAGCCAGCTCAGCGGTCCTGTGGCGTCAACGTATCAGCGTTACCATGGCAACAGTCTCATCATATAGCACATATAACATAGATATAAAGCAGTGGTTACGACTTGTAGCTTATAGTTGGTGCAGAGCAGGGGGAGGTGTAGTTTTAATGCTTCATGAAATGACAAATTCCGAATATGGCGACATGGGAACCAGAAGCCCATGTGTAGCAATATCTCAAGTCCGTATTCATTTCAAGCAGGTTTCACAACCTGATCCCTACCCACATCTTTTTGTATAGGCAGCAATAATTAGACCTACACACTGAGGCGAACAAGTCCGAGAGTGAGCATCCAGTGGATGCTGTTTACATTTCACCCCCAGACATCTGGTGTGGTGTGGGGCTCTACACTAGGGGGATGGTGGTGTAATTGATAGGGTTACTAATATGGGGTAGGCTGACAAACTGGGTTAGAGGGCAGATTGGGGGGAAGGATGTGTGAGGGGTAGACATGGGGAGCCCCACCACCATCTTATCTAAACATTCAATTAGTGGCCGGTCGCCGAGGGTCGCCAGACCCCCGGACTTGTGCGCCTCACTGTACATGTATAAACAATCAGCTCAAATGTCAGCTTTAAGATTGTCTACATGATGTTTTAGTAATCACCGGCCGCATGTGTGTGCCTGTACATATTGTATAGACTAGGTATACATGTAATAAAAGAGGAGTCAAAGGGATGTCTTCAATAGTCTTAGAGGTCAGCCTGCCCAGGGTCCTCCAGTAACCCCTTATAGATACAAAGGTAACCACATGTCACTGCCTGACAGCTTGGTGGTGTCGTCAGAGGGTCTTTGTTAGCCACTGTCAGCACACCTGGTGACACCCACTACTGAGCTGATGGCCACACTTCCTGAGTGAGCTGCTCGGCATGCCCCAGTCTGGGGAGCTGCTCACTATGACGACAGCCGTCAGACCTGACATCTCCCAGGTGGGACAGCTCTTTGTTCAGTACCTTCAGGTCACGAGATTGGGAAACCTTTTTAGTGAGGTTAAATTTGATACATGTACTCTTATTATGTATTATGTATCATCTACAATGATCCTATTCCCTTGTCACACATGGCGTGGCTATTGTTATTGTGTTCTTGGCAATAGAGTGGGGCAGTCTCAGCCTCATTGGTTCTTTCAACAAAATGAAATACATTATATGTGTGGCTCTGTACCTTTTTCCATCCTTTTAATTGTCATTTTCTATCCTCTGGGTACGTCATCGATATGATTTTTATTAATGCGTCTAGACCTCAGATGTCCAGAGACAATGGAATTGTCTCCTGGATGGACGGTATTTATATCTACATATCTCTATTTCACCCACCTACAGGTAATAGCATAGCTGTCGGCAGTGGTATCCCCTATATATGACGTACATCACTGTGCATTGTTGGGCAAGGGTAAGAGTCGATTTTGTATCTGTTGCAGTGGGATTGCTTGAGAATTGAGGACACAACTCTTGTGGTCTATAAAAAATGCTAATGGTCCTTTACCGTGACTGCCAGTTCCTGTTGACGTTGGTAGGATGGCATACTGGTGGGCGGTGGTGGATGGCTGGTCGCGAGCAGATAGGAGCAGTTCCAATACAACTAGGTCAAATGTATGAGCTACTCAATCGTTCGCGGATTTAAGGACTGGCTACTTTCTGATGAGAAAGGTAACCGAAGTAGGCCCGTACTTCCATCATTAAAGTTACACAAGATAAAACTTTGTTATACTATATATCACCGCCCCCCTCCCCCTGGCTGGGGAATGGGGGGGGGGGATGGGAGGGTGGGTGGATTTTCGCGCGAGTGGGTCAGAATTTCTTCTGGTCTCTCTCCCCCCCCCCCACCCCCACAGGAGGGGTCGACATTTTTCAGTCCCCCCCCCCCCGGCAGGTTGAAATTAAGCGTGGCCGACCCCTTTAAGCTATAGTAATGCGCTGGGAATTTCTTTCAGATTTTCCTTTACATTGCAGGCGAAGAAGATCTATTCTCAGAGGTATTTTAAAAGCTTTGTCGAGTCCTATCTCAGGGGAGATATGCCTGATACGAGCCTCACTGGTCTGTATGACGTCAGTGGTTCTCCCAAGGATACCTCACTGTCCTATGCCCTCACCCCACACAGATTATCATTATGTGACATATCCCTCCTGACGTCAGTCCTAACTCCCTCCCCCCATATTTCTGTTATTACTTCCCCGGGTCACCAAGCATTCTGGCGGCTAGCGGGCGACGAATCTGCTTTTGTGAGAAAGATAGTGGCACGCATGATATAAGGAATGCACCACATTGAAAAAAAAGAAGGTGCAGTGATGGAATGGGGCATGCGGATAGCTAGCTTATAAATGCCTTGCGCACAAAGAATCAGGATTTGCGTCCAGAAAGTATAGATACCAGTATATGGCTGAGTTTACATTGTTTGCGGTGCCATTTATATTCAATATATAAACCTTCTTTGCGTGGGCGAGAACCGCCCCTTACCAACGGAAAGTCCAGTAAACCTTGCTAAGTGTCAAGGTCTGGTGATCTCTAACCATTATTGTTTGGGGGCATGCCTGCTTCATTACCAATCCACCCGGGAGCACGTTCTCCTTACTTTAGTCAATAACCACTAGCAGGATGCAGCTTAAGAGAATCAGTGCAGGGGGCCAGGATAGGCCTGGCCAATCATGGCACTGCTAAACTTAGAGTGCACACACTGCTGTGTCAGCCCTAATCAGGCAGGCCCCCTCCAGGGTGGCAGTAGACTAGTCACGGCAGGCGTTACGCTTTACCTGCACGAGCCGGAGTCAGCTCCATTAATCAATACATCCAGGGGAAGCAGCCCATATACACGTACAATGCTTCCAGTATAGTGTGGGAGAGCAGCTCATATACAATACTTTGAGAATAGTTTATCATTAGATGTGTGGGGGAGCAGCTCATCTAGAATACTTTGAGAATAATTAATCATCAGATGTGTAGATCGAAGAGCAGCTCCTCTGCATTACTTTCAGTATAGTTAATCCTCAGATGTGCGGGTCGAAGAGCTGCCCATCTGCACTACTTTGAGTATGGGAGAGCAGCTCATCTACACTGTTCAAGTAATGAGTATAGTTAATCAGTACATCTAAGGGAGAAAGAGTATTTAATTAAGCAAACGGAATTGCCAGCATGACGTAAGAGCTGAAATCAATGAGTTATGACACATGATTTGTTTATAGGTTATGACAAAGAGCAACTAATGCTAAGAGTGTCCACTAGCCAATTATCTGTCTTCCAACAACCCAAGACGGCCCTTAAATGATGCCGTCTAGTGGTCACAAAGCCCAAACAGGACATATTTCTTCAACCAAAGTTTAATCTGTGTTTGAATCTCTGAAATACATTACCCCCCCCCCCCCTCCCCGTCTAAATATCCAGGTTAACTTGAAGCAGATTTAATCAGAAACATTGGCCACAGAGAATGGTTAGGTATACTGGTCTTAACGTGAAACCTCTTCGCATTCTTTGCTCTTTCTTTATATCGTATATTAGTGCAATATAACGAAACTGCAAAAGTCCATCCAGTTTCATCATTGTCCACTGATCCAGTCTCTGAAACACTGCCTTCACAAATACAGCGGGTACATGTATACTACACTTGTACGGCACGGTTTATCTGTAAGAGAAACATCAGTAAACAGGTACCTGAAGCTGTAAAACATCATTATTGTTACAATATATTTATCTAAAGAAGTGCATTCGCGGTGGTGAAGGCATTGTGTGCCCAAGAGAGAAAACATATTACCGGTAATATTAATGATGTGTGTTATATACATATTCCCAGTCTCCTTGGGAGATCGGCGGATCTAGATATTTGGAGGGATAATGAGAGACAAATCAGGAACCCACTATAGACAGAACACAACACTTTTACACGGGGTCTGGAAATTAGTTCCAGTCATAAAAGTGTATTATCTGAACTAAACCCCCACCAATATGTAGATATCATGTAGTTGAACTATCAAAGATTGCCGAAGTGTAGCTGTTTGTGCAGTATGGTACATGTGTGTATATTCTTTTTTAGATTTTTGCATTTACAAAATCTGCAGTTGATCAAAAAAAAAAGAAGAAGAAGTAACTTAGAAATGTAAAGTTCTCTGTCAATGGCATTCACTTGTTCCCTTTTATAACGTTACTCAAATATACAGAAAAACGAGAGAATGACTGAAACTTTGTATAGCAATACATCAACGTCTCTTGTTTATTCTGGATGATGTCATTTTAACAAACAGAAATAAAGACCACAATATGATTCTCAAATACTTGGGTTTTTTATATGGGGGATGTGACTTTTTCAGAAGCTACAGTGCATGGTACCATACAATCGATGAAACAATAACGTTTTACCAGTATCACAATGCGTCTATGTCTATATAGGCACTAAATTCTACCACTACAAGATACCCGTTTTGTCAGCTCGGTTTGAACTTAATCCCCAACTTCACACAGCAATACAACAACGAGCAGTCTCTACAAACTGGCACCACTCTATAGCATTGGTCTGCCCTCAGCTCGGTGCCAATACGGGTGGGTTTCTATGGTAGTAAATGCAGTGAATGCAGTTTGGACGCACACGTAAGGAAGCCAATGATGATTTAACCAAGGAGTAAGACTATTTAAACCAAGGAATGTGGTTAGCTCTAAGGAACTTGGCAGCGGGTGCTGGATGCGTCCTACTCAAATCAGCAACTTTACCAATAACAGGTTCCTTTACTCTAGCTGTGGTCCTATGGTCGTCGACGAGCACAGGGGCGCCCCCTCTGGTTCTACAGGGGAACCTGGGTTACTTTGAATTGCCTTTAGACGGCAGCACTGGTTGGGCCATTTCAACCTTTTTCTTTTTACACTTAAAGATGTATGGTATTAATCGTAGATCTATACAACCCCATCCTGTAGGCCCAGTAAGTTGTATCAGTTGTCCTTGAATAGTACACATGTTTCCTGAACTGTCTAGGCTGGTCGGTTTAATCTGGTACACAGTGATAGAGTGTATATGTAATGTGGTGGTCTAGATGGGGGAGTGCAGTTGGTCAGCCACTATCTACTGTAGCTAGCATTTGTCGCCTCTGCCATGGAAGAATGAGAAATGCCGAATATTCTATTACTTCCCTAACATATTAATCCCCTCCCCTCTCTCCCCGCTCAATTTGTGCTTATGCATATCAATGTTTCCTTTGCATGTCACTATTACATGTTCTTGGCAATCTCGCAAATTTAATTTATTTTAATTTCTTTGGGGGCATTTGGATACTGAAAACTGTTTGTAGTGTGACATCCCATGGGCAATAATTATTTTACCTCTATCTCTTGTGTTGATCCCTTCCTTTTTCTTCCTTTATTGCTTTATAATTGTAGGCATATAGCCTCGATAGTAGGTTTTAACGATTGTTTGAGTAGAGACATCTGAGAATGTCACCCACTCACTTATCTAATATGTAAATGGCTAGTGTGGAGTTGGGGTGGAGTGCTTCATATCTAAACTCGGATACGTATAGATGGGGCAATTCCTAATCGGTTACTGATCAAACTAGAGGCACTGGTTAAGTATACCATGACAGCGGCGACTATGTTCTACTGCCTGGGTGCCAAAGAACAGAATCTCGAATGCAATAATAGCCAACGCTACAACCTAAACAAAAATACGGCCAGTATTCTAGTCCTGTTGTACTCTGGTTGTCTAGACCAATGACTCAAAATGAAGGGAACGGAATGAATTGGTTGGCTTGCTGAGTCGCAAAAGGCATAACTTACGGTTGTCCGGGACTACTTAAAGAGAAACACACATTTATGTACTGGTTATGTCATGACACAGGCGGAATGATTGTGGAGTGTGCGAGGGACCGTCGGAATCCCGGGGCGGGCAATTGTCACAACATATATGTGTACACCAGCTTTCTTTCGTCAGTCGCGAATCGCAAATAAAATTTACGATCAATGATATATAGTTTGATAGCATGTCAAATGAAAAGGCAAAATCTTAATGGCTCGTGGTATATAACTCAGTCTTACATGATATTTGCATGGATATCATGCGGGTGTTTAAAAGGGGTGTTGTGTACTTTTTTGAGTCTTCTTTGTTTATCAAATTCTATTTTCATTTCTTTTGTTTTTACAACTAGATACCTTTTCTGGAAAGGCCCGCATGAATAGAGCCACTTTGTGACATTATATGCTGTGGCCTCTCAGTTATAAACTAAGGTAATATGAATACACTATAGCAATTTGATTCTCAATATCATAAATGTAGTGGGGGCATTATCGATCACATGGTAATATAATATAGTTTGATGTTACAAATCAGACGTCGAAGGAAATAGATCTTTTCAGTATAGATTGTTATAAAAAATCATTAGACATCCGAAGAAATATTTATATATCCTTTCGCTCAATACGCAAATGTCGGTCACTCCAAATCAACAAATATAAATCAATTCCATTGGCTTTGCGCATTCTGAATAAAGCAAATCAGATGAAGTGTATTGTACGATATAGGCCCTGGTTTGCTAGGTATAGGCAATTCTGTAAGTGCCACTAATTACTAAGCTGAAGCTTGTCACCAGTAGAGCCATGCTATTAGTTGTTAAACACTGAAAAGGGTACTCTGAATTTAAAAATAATGAACTTGCGCTCTAATGTTTTTGTCCAAATTATAAAATGTTAAAGTATAATAATTTTAAAAAAATAAAAAGAAGAAAACGTTATTGTGCTGTATAAGATGTTTCAGAATATGATTTAGATGCTGTTACAAAGTCAATCATTGGCCACATGGTTGTCATTAATATATCGAAAGACAAATTAAAGATCCTGAAAGAAAACTAATTCCTTGTTTGCAGCAAGAGCTTCAAGATATGTTGGGTTTAAAAAAAAAATTTGATTGTATGATTCTTGTTCTGAATAAACCCAAATACAATACCCCAGAGATAAATAGAAGGAACATCCACATGATAAGATACGTCAATCAATTGCACAGCACCAAATAAACTGTGCTTAAGATGGATCATAACCAGGGCAGGTATGGCACTGCCTATCCAATATAAGTGTTGGTACATGATATATTGACTAGCCCACTCGCGGTATGTATACCTGGACATATCTGACACAGCTGATAACATATACACCCAGCAAAATGGTGAGTCATTTTCCCCAAAAAACTCACTTTATCACCATATGTGAGTGCTTTTCACCAGGGAATACATGTATCGTCATGGTAAAAGAAATTTATTATGCTAGAAATAGATATGAAGAAATATGTTAATGACTGTACTTACAGGTGGAGCAGAGCTCCATCGGCAATGAGGACTCATTCCCCTGAAAATAAAGAAGATAACATCATCTATCAGACATGTTTCATAACACATAAAGTGCATAAACAGCACTTTATCTATGTGTAAAGTGGTTCAAAATATAAGTGCATAAACAGCACTTTATCCATGTGTGAAGTGGTTCAAAATATACTAAACACATATATGTATATTTCATTACACGGTAGGTCATGTGTTCCTGAAACAAAATTCGGGGTCAAGTACGAGGCCAACAGTTCCAGATGCCAAGTAGTGGGAGGGAGAAGGGGTCCGGTCACTTGACAATACTCTAGTGTCCTAGGGTAGTATATAATGCAGTCATAAATTCATGTAGCTATGCTGCATGGACAGTATGGTGTTTGGGGGGGTGTGGGTTCAAACGGTACCGGTAATAGGATTTGACCAACTTCTTTCTTCCCTCTATCAATATTATTTTAACACTGGTAATCTATAATTGTGTCGGGAAGTTTTAAAACCTGGCTATTGAAAATCGGTACCGGTACTGTAAAACCTCGAGTACATGTCTAAGCCGCACCCAAGTAAAAGCCGCACATTTAGTTTGGGGAAACCCTATAAACTACAGTCTGGAAATCGGTTGATTATTACAATAAGGCTTTAAGGTACTTGGATTTGTTAAGTGCAACCGAAAATATCAGAGGAAGCTATCATCCAAGGTTGAATATAATCGGATACAGAAAAGCAGTTGCAAGGACTTCTATCTGCTCTCCTATTTTCCATTATATTTAGACTTTGCACCTCGGATAATTCACTTCCTCAGACTTTTTGCATGGCACTTTCCAAATCCGATGGCTGACTGCATAGGCATTTTTGGTATCTTATTAAAACTAAGTTTGATTCGCGTTTATGCTGTGTGGCTTATGAGCGAGGTTTTATGGTAGTTGTTCTCATGTTCTCACGCACACCAGTACTACCTTACTCATACCTGTGCTATATTCACCTGGGATACCATGCGACAAAGGGATTTTCTCGGTCTAATAGTTTCCAACAAAAGAGGTGTGTCTACAAGAGGGTATAGACATCCAATTTATTATAAGAAGGAGGTTTTTTAAAATCTAAACTCTATCAGCTTTCTACCACATATGCCTTTTCATGGAAAAATATAACGAGCGACTTTTTTCCAATTTTTTTTAAAACTAGCTTCTGACCATTATTTTCAGTAAAAAAAAAAGTTTTAAAAAAATCATCTCAATTTTTGGGAAAAGCGAAATCCATTGACATTATTTTTTCAAAATAAAATTTGCATTTCGTAAAATAAGATGCGCGCGAAATCCTTTCACCAACTTTATTTTTGGGTCGGCCAAATAAGGATTTTAAAAATTCTAAATCCATTGCAGTGTTTCTTGCCATGCTCCTTAGTTTACAATTTGCTTTGCTGTCACATATTTAGAGAGATACTTCCTTGACCATTCATTGAGTACAATCTAACGATGTTTGTCTTGTAATTTGATTTGATTTTATTGTCTGACTACACGCACTGTTTTACAATATCTTAAAACATCTAAATGAACTGTAGATCGAGATAGTAGTTAATGTATTCACTGTCAACACACAGCTTTATCAAAACAGCAAAAATATTTAAGTGGTCGACAGGAGAGGTGTGCTTTAATCATGGTAATTAGTGAGCTATGCAGGTGTTCTATATTAGTCTCTGTGTCTAGGTGTGCTGTGGTGGGACTGACCCTGAACTGGAGGTGAAGGGCTGCTACCACTGAGCCAACGTGTTCTACATCCACCAGTGTTTTATTGACACCTGCATTCTCTGATCACAATATGTGTGCATACTCATTTTGAGTACCTGCCTTTTTATGGGATTAACTATGTGGGTGTACTGTTTAAGCATTGAGTGTGCCTAGTGTGTGCTTATCTAGTACGTTACATTGTATTTAACGATTTTTAAAATTAAAAAGTACTTAATATACACAAATCTGGTTTTATTCTAGTCCACACTTTTACATGGCAGTACTTTCCATAGCTTCCCTGCCCCCCCCCCCCCCCGCCATAGTCTGTTAGCAATCATCTCCAATAACTGAAGTTCAAGTAATTTTTTTATACAAGTATTACATACAGCACTTTCAGGGCAATGTAAGGCTAGTATATTAGGGGCAGTCTATGTCAGTATGTCCTTATTTTATAGTGTACCACAGTAACACCGGGTGGCGCCACCAAACCAATTTGTGAGTGGCTCACTGAGCTGGTCCCATTGAGCTGGTCCTACTGAATCCTGAGCTGTGCAGTCTGAACTGTTACTACGGGTACCTAGTTTATGGAGCTAATGTTTTCCCAGAGTAAATCTAGGGTTGTGTTAGGAGAATGAATGCCACATTTGAATGTTGATGTCAGAGACCTGCATAATGTAAATACCCTGGTAGATATACAATGTACAGTGAAATCTCGTTATAAGGAGGACGGTTATAAGGAGCAGACGGTTATAAGGAGCACATTTGCTTTGCCAAAACCTTTTCTATACTTTTCTATAGTAAAAAAACACCATTAGAACGAGCATTTCTAGCCAAAAATCGTTTATAAGGAGCAAATATTTTCAAGATACAGTAAAATCCGGTTACAACGGATTCAGTTACAACGAATTTTCGGATACAACAAACAAATTGCTGTGCCAGATTTCTGAGCTGCCTACCTACCCCTACAGGTACCCCTATACAGGTGGGTGAGCGCCCAGGACTTCCCTTTGATTTCTGAGACCCACCTGCCGCCTACCTACCCCTACACCCCGCCCTATACAGGTGGGTGAGCGCCCAGGACTTCCCTTTGATTTCTGAGACCCCCCTGCCGCCTACCTACCCCTACACCCCGCCCTATACAGGTGGGTGAGCGCCCAGGACTTCCCTTTGATTTCTGAGACCCCCCTGCCGCCTACCTACCCCTACACCCCGTCCTATACAGGTGGGTGAGCGCCCAGGACTTCCCTTTGATTTCTGAGACCCCCCTGCCGCCTACCTACCCCTACACCCCACCCTTTCTTCTTTAAATGTCACCTTATTCTTACATATATATACATGTATGTATATATATTTATGTGTATGTATATGTATACCAAAATCGGTTACAAGGAAGGTTGGTTACAACGAGCAAATTTGCCTTGCCAAAAGGTGCTCCTTATAACGAGATTTTACTGTACTGATATGCCGTTTGCCCTCACGCCTTTGGCCTCATAATGTCAATGTCAAATGAAGATTCTAATACAGGTATGTATACATTGTCATTCAGTCTTGCATGCGTTGTTTTAAAGCTATATCACACCTCTGACACTTTAATAATTTAAGTATCCCCTATTCTTCATTGGGAATGGCCAACTTCACAGTAGACCTAGTGTTTTTAATTTGAAGTTTTCAAGCCATGTATACAACAGGCCTATAGGCCTATGTGTAGGTGCTGGAGCAGGTAAAGTTCTGGACATATAAGTTTGAAAGTCATACCCAGTGGGTCTGTTAATTTAGTTCTCACTGGTTGCGGTTACTATCTCTGATGAGACACACCTTGAATGGTACATCGGTAACATTGTCCCAGTGTTGCCGAAATGACATCAGAGATCGGCCACAATGGCCGGCTATGACCATAGCTTTCCAACAGTAAAAGACTTTTTAAGATAGTCCTATTAGGAGCAAATTTATGGTCATGTAACCATTTTATATGAATTTTAAAATTCTCGATACATTTTCGCAGTTAGCATTTAAAAAACATAAGTATTTATCAATATAAATTCATATGAAATCCTTTTATATGACACCTATGTATACACACTGGTCTGTGTAGAAGTCAAATGGCCTGTGTAAGATCTTACTACACATGCCACAACCAGCAACAATTGATTGTTACCCAGGGACAATGTAGCAGTCAGGGTGCGTCTTACCAGTCATGATAACCGCACCCAGCCAAGTTTTAAGGCAGTGTTTATTTATTAATTACAGGGGGGGGGGGGGAGTTGGGGAGATTTCGTGCGGAGACGGGAACATTTTGTTATGCCCCCCTCCCCCTTGAGAGTCTGTGATATATTTTGTGACTGCCAAAAAATGTCGTCGCCCCCCCCCCCTTTTGAACTATAGCAACGTGCAGGCTTGTTAGCTAAAAAGGGGTATAGTTTATTTACGCCCCCCCCCCTCAAGAGGGGTCAGAATCTTTTACGCCTCCTCCTGCTTTAGTTAGGGGTCGAAAAATGTTACGCCTCCCCCTTAAATCCACCACCCCCCCCCCCAAACTGAATGTTACTAATAAATGAACACTTTCTAAATTGCTTTCTAAATTGCTGGATAGGATTCTAAAGGCCTTAGGGAGTGCTCATTTTTTAACAACAGGGGGGGGGGTGGTGGATTTGGGGGGGGGGGGTAAAAAATTTGGACCCCTTGACCGGGGGGGGGGGTAAAAAATTTCGACCCCACTTGGGGGGGGGTCAAAAAAATTCAACCTGTTTTGAGGGAAAAAGCCCGCGCGTTACTATGCTACAAAGGGGCGCGAACGCGCGCGATTTTCGGCCTACCAGGGGGGGGGGGGGTAAAAAATTTCGACCCCTCTAGGGGGGGGGGGTGAAAAAATTTCGCGCGCTCCGCGCGAAATCTCACCGCCCCCCCCCCTGTTGTTAAAAAATGAGCACTCCCTTATTTAAACTCTCGTCTAGGCCTACACCGGGGATTACGATTGTACCCTATGCCCCAGACTATAAAAGGGGAACTCAAGGGGTGTTCAGTTTTTTTTAAAACAGGGGGAAGGGTGGCTTGTGCGGGTGGGAGGGGGGGGGGTAAACATTGCAAACCCCTTGTCCCTGATTCTTGAGGCTTGGCCCGGCGGGTGAGGGGGTGGGGGGGGGGGCAATTACAACACCTTTTTGGAGGCAAAATAAATTCACCTGTTTTTAGGGAGTGCTCATTTTTTAACCGGGATGGTGAGATTTTGTGTGGAGCGCGACATTTTTTTACCACCTCCCCTAGACGATTCAAATTTGTTTACCCCCTTACCAACGGGTCGAAAATATTGTGCGTTCACGCTCTTTACAGCAAAGTACACAAAAAATGTATCATGCAAACTTCTTCACTCAAAACGGGTAGAATTTTTTTGACCCCTGAACCTTTTAATGCATTACTTTACCATGCCCTTGGTAGTCATGATGCATGAATGCAGCCCTGGTGAGTAATTCGCCAGGGCTGCATTCAAGCATCATGCTGACTCGACGGGGTTTAGACACTCCCGGTAGGTCGGCATGATCCAGCACCGGCGAGTTACTCGCTGGGGCTGCATCATGACGACAAATGTCATCTTTTAGGGAGTGCTCATTTTTTAACAACTGGAGGGGTGGTGGATTTGGGGGGGGGGGGGTAAAAAATTTGGACCCCTTGAACAGGGGGGGGGTTAACAAATTTAAACCCCTCTTGCTCGGAGTCTTGGGGGGGGGGGGTCAAAAAATTAAACCTGTTTTGAGGGGAAAAGCCAGTGCGTTACTATGGCTATGCTACAAAGCCTAATCCACACCCCCTGTTGTTAAAATATTTTAATAATGAGCATTTCTTTAGGTGGGGGAAGGGCAGAAAATGTCAATCTCTGAATGTGGAGACTGGAGCGCAATTTTTGTTGTCAACAAAAAAAAATTCACCACCTGAGGCTGAGCACCTCAAACCCCGCCTCCTCCTGCACTGTTGTTAAAACTAAAAGAGTATCACTCCCCAAGGCTACGTGTCATACAGAACCATGTAATCCTATATACTATATAGGCGCACAACACCTACATGTTAGATGCTCGTTATGTAAACACAGCCATTGGTATTCATGTTGTTCAAATAGGCAAGCACCGTCTCCATTGACTCAGTGACTGGGACTGGCAGTGAGTGACTCCAGTCCAGTGCCTGCATTTGCAGTATTCTTGACCACTGCCGCTACCTCTGTATTAAACTGTAAATTGCTCCGACCGTGCAAAGTGCGTGCATATTGTAATGTTATATCTGAACTGTTTGTTTCGGGGGCACATGTATACGTCGCGTGTGAGATTTCGGAGGAAGCACAGCTCCCGAATTGCAATGATGAACATTTGACATTTTGACAGCCGACGCAACTTGTCATCTCACCAGTGAATGCAACCTGCACTCAGTGGTTACAGAAAACAGGCAGCAAAAAGCTTCCCTGTCGGTTTGTAGGCCAGGCGTCTACAATATACACTTTAACAGATATTGAGGCGTTGCATTATTTTGCCCAATTAAACATTAGAAGGAGGAGGTACGTACCATTGTGGAATATTTTCACTCTTCTAAGCACTATCAAGCTCTACCTTCTGGCCTGGCAATATCCGGGTATTCGTGGCCTAAATATGGACGGATGCGCGGTGTTGACGAATTTTGTGCCGCACTGCGCAACTTCCTCTTTTAACCGGCGAAATGGCGAACGGCGTAAGCATGAAGCTTCTTCATCGGATTTATCGCTTTATATCTTTGCCATCGGATTTTATATCATCATTCTAAAGAGGCTGGTATGTTTAGACATTAATATTCAATATACAGAGTTGTTCATTTTTGTTATTTTTTATGTTGTAGACACTCTACACCTACCCGGAGAACTTCAGGGCCTTCAAGGCTCTCATCGCCGCCCAGTACAGTGGGGCGAAGGTGACAGTCGACAAAGACTTCAAGTTCGGGGAAACCAACAAGTCTGAAGCTTTCCTCAAGAAGTTCCCCCTCGGAAAGGTATGTTTCATTGTAGATTATTGTTCCTTCATTGGTGTTACATTGTAGTAGACTTAGGATCGACAGTAGAAGTTCGGGTTCCGCTCCAGTCTCCACGTCAACACTTGGTAACCGGCTGTCACTGTGTCAGGAACTGTCAGCTGTTACTGACAGTTAGTGTCAATTCAATTTAGTCTTTTAATATAAGACTTGGAGCTACATAACATGTACTAGTATGAAAGAAAGCAATAGTGTCCTATGCTTAAAAGTGAGGGGTGGTAAAACAACGATGCGGTCAACAGCAGTGAAAAAATATTGATAATCCAATATACAACAGTGTGGAAATGATTATGACATAAACTGTGAATGATTTTATGTTGTGCAACTTGAACTTGGCTTGACCGCCCCCCCCCCCCCCCTCTTGCATATGGCCATGTTTTAGATTTAGATTTTTCCATTGATTGAAATGGAAATGAGAGCCACAAGGAATACATGGTAGCATTTGTGATCATGATGCACCAGGTCCAGCATATTAGGCCACTCAAAAAAAAAAGTGGTTTCTCATCACCAAAGTCTGAGAAATCTGACGAGGGAGGCTTTTTTTTTATAATTTTTTTTTTTACTCGCAGGCCAAAATGTATAGGATAATTTACGGGTTTCTTTGGCCAATATTCACATTTCATTGATTAAGAATTAATTGATCTCTAAAAGTGGGGAAAATGTAAGTTATTTCTTTACCACTGCATTGCTGGCATTATTAGCTTTAATTTGATACCAAATGTGACCAATTTTGTCCATTTTGATGAGGTTTTTCATCAAAATTTGGCAAAAAAAAAAAAAAAAGTTGCCCCAAAACCTGATTTTCATGATGCGCGCGGTGATGAGAAACCATTTTATTTTTTTGAGTGGCCTTAATAGTCTAGTGTAGCCGGCTTCATTCCCAATACTATTCAATACGAGATACCTGTCAATGTCAATGATTTAGTAAATATAAATATGTTAGTAAATGTTGGCCCTTCTTTTATAGGTCCCAGCCTTCGAGTCTAATGATGGACTTAAGCTGTGGGACAGCAACACTATTGCATACTATGGTGAGTATGGTTTTGTGATGTTTACTAGTGTCAATTGTGAGTACTGTTACCGTACTGGCGTAATACGTGTACCGGTACTTGTGTGCATAAACCTCACATCGTCTCTGAATTCACCCTCCTTCAAAGGCATATGCATGGTTTTTCCCATACATGTGTAAGAAGTGGAGGAATAGCAACTGAATGTTTTCGATTGTGAAGACCTTTGTGACTTTCACAGGCAAAAGACGATCAGATACTAAAATACATTAAATTAGATGCTAGCTTACGCCATGATTAGTGAGATTAAGAGCTACGTTAGTGATTGCTGTGCCCCTTATTGTACGTAGTGTCTTACACTGTTAAGAACATCTTGTCAATTTAGTGTATTACCGCAGATCCTCTTGCAACAGCATATTTACGGTTAATATCTGTACATATGTTTTAACAGGAGGAAGAAAAATCTGAATGGATCCGAACGTGGGGTACTCTGTGACCTTAACGATCCAATACCATTCATTCATTCATTCATTCCATAGTGTCAATCAGAATCTGTTTTGATTACGTTTCTCATACATTCAGTTACCGCTCTGTGTGTGCATGCTCGGTCACCACATCTTTCAGCTGTGCCATTAATACCTCCTAGCCTTTCGATTCCTCGTACAGTATATCTGATGTAACGCAGGAAGTTCCCTTTTAATTAAGTTGTTGGGAGTCTTTGTGGTCCTTCATTATAAGGCATGTCTTTGTCCACATGCAAAGATGTGTAAGAGGTGAAGGTAGATGAATCTGACATGTCTCTGCTATGTTACTCAGCTCTCCGCTAGGTTACAGAATAGAATTTGCCACACACTAATATTTTTTAAAGAAAATGAATACATGTGTATGAAATATATTGACATGTTGTCGGGTTGTGTTGGTTTAAGTACCATAGTTATTTTTATTCTGTGCTGTATTCTAGTTGTAACGTAATACTGGTTTGACTTGAATTACATTACTATGTAATTTACATAGTAAAGACTCCTTCATTATAAGGCATGTCTTTGTCTACATGCAAAGATGTGTAAGAGGTGAAGGTAGATGAATCTGGGATATCTCCGTTATGTTACTCAGCTCTCCGCTAGGTTACGGAATAGAGATGGTCAAACAGACCTTTTTGATAAACAAATATGTCTTTGGAATTAACGATCACTTATATACTACCAGCTTAGGTACCTGGTAGTGGGGGTTCCTTGTAACAGTGTGCTTTAAATTCATGATATCTTTGTGGTCCTTCATTATAAGGCATGTCTTTGTCCACATGCAAAGATGTGTAAGAGGTGAAGGTAGATGAATCTGACATTTCTCTGCTAGGTTACTCAGCTCTCCGCTAGGTGACTGAATAGAGTTTGTCACACACTAATATTTCTGATAAAAATATATGTATTTGAATTAGTTAAAACGCTACCAGGTTGGATTCTTCTCGAAACTTATTTCGTGCACTGTATTTTTAGTTGTAAAGCAATACTAGTTTGACTTGAATTACAATGTAAAAACTCCTTCATTATAAGGCATGTCTTTGTCCACACGCAAAGATGTGTAAGAGGTGAAGGTAGATGAATTTGGGATATCTCTGTTATGTTACTCAGCTCTCCGCTAGGTTACAGACTAGAGATGGTCGAACATCACCACATAAAGATACAATACTTTACCGCCAATTGAAACCCTGACACTTTGAATGAGCACGTTGCCATTACCAGGTATTTCTGATGTTCATATGGATGTATTCTTACAGTTGCCAACGAGGCCCTCCGTGGAGCCGATGCCAGTGCCGCCACGCAGGTACAGCAATTTGTCAACTTCGCAGAGAACGAGATCCTCCCTGCCGCCTGCACCTGGGTGTTCCCCTGCCTCGGTATAATCCAGTACAACAAGCAGGTAAGCCTTACATCAACAATTGTACTATATAACACTTTTTTTTTAATCTTATTTTTTATAGGACTCAATACCCCTTTAGTAGACCATTTATGGTAACTATATATAATACCCTGAAAGAAAAATTAGGTATCTTAATATTTTCTGCCCGGACTAGGTAAACTATATTGAAAATCGTAAGATTGGCCAGATCTCACTGAAATGAATGCTAGCCTGACCAACTGATCTGTTGTCGACATACTTGACATGAGGGTACATTTCTTTCTCCTTTACAGAACACTGACCGTGCTAAGGATGACATCAAGAACATTCTCTCCATCCTCAACTCCCACCTGGAGACTAAGACATTCCTGGTCGGTGAGCGCATCTCCCTGGCCGACATCGTCGTGGTCTGCAACCTCCTCCTCTGTTACCAGCACGTGAGTACATTCAGCATTGCCAACTTGGCCTCGTAGCTTAAAGATGAAAGTCTGAAATTCCTACAAAGACTGATACAGTTACTTGTACATGTAGTGTACCGGAAAGAGTTGTAAGGGTTCCAAGTCCACACCTCTTTGAGATCAAACGCCTAGAAAAGTGATTTCTATGATAAACTACTACACTTTCAGGGATTCTGTCAGTTTTGAATACCCGACTTAAACCTCTGTATACAGCATAAATACATGCCATACAGGATAGATCGGGAGGTAAATGATTGTTGAAGATATTTCAATGTTCTCAACTTGTGTGCTTTGTGGTAGGTGTTCGATGCTGAGTTCCGCAAGCCCTACATGAACACCAACCGGTGGTTCCTGACCTGCATCAACCAGCCCCAGTTCAAGGCCGTGCTCGGCACCTTCAAGCTCTGCGAGAAGATGGCCCAGTTCGACTGTAAGTCCCTGCATTGTCTTTATTTCTACGCATGCACATAGATAGGATACCTCATTGATAGGTAGATGAAAGTGCAAGCAATCTTACCGCATTCTCACACAATGAGAACTGTGCGAAGTGGCCTTGCCAGATCAAACAGGGAGTTAATTACCCAGATAGAGCTCTTATCTCTTACTCTGGGCAGTCCCTCTTGGACATTGATCATCCAAGATAGTTTATGTGAATCAATCAGGACCGGGAAACGTATTCGGAATTTAATGGTACGACATACATAGATTATTTACCAGAACCGGTACATTTAATTATTCTGAAACTAATGTTACTTGTAGATTTAGCCCATAGTGAAATCGCAAGCAAATTCTTCACTTTCTCACATGAATGAGACCTGTGAATCTTTGTCTTGCCACATCAAATTGGGAGTTAATTACCCAGATCGGGTACGGTCCCTACTCTGGGCAGTCCCTCTTGGACAGTTCTAAGTACCGGTATTATGCATGTTGCCCTATTATCTATGATTTGCATGCGTGACCCGCACTATTTATCAAGGTTGAAAAGCTTTAGATTGAGTCCATAGTGAAATAGCAAGCAAATCCTTTACTTTCTCACTTGAATGAGACCTGTGAATCTTTTGTCTTGCCACATCAAATTGGGAGTTGATTACCCAGATCGGGTACGGTCCCTAACTCTGGGCAGTCCCTCTTGGACAGTTCTAAGTACCGGTATTATGCATGTTGCCCTATTATCTATGATTTGCATGCGTGACCCGCACTATTTATCAAGGTTGAATAGCTTTAGATTGAGTCCATAGTGAAATAGCAAGCAAATCCTTTACTTTCTCACTTGAATGAGACCTGTGAATCTTTTGTCTTGCCACATCAAATTGGGAGTTAATTACCCAGATCGGGTACGGTCCCTACTCTGGGCAGTCCCTCTTGGACAGTTTTAACTAGTAAGCGTAATGCATGTAGCCCTATTATCTATGATGTGAATGTGTGACCCATACTATTTATCAAGGTTGAAAAGCTTTACTTGAGTCTAGTGAAATAGCAAGCAAATCCTTTACTTTCTCATTTGAATGAGACCTGTGAATCTTATGTCTTGCCACATCAAATTGGGAGTTAATTACCCAGACCGGGTACGGTCCCTACTCTGGGCAGTCCCTCTTGGACAAGTCTTGACCTTTTCAAACAATGCATGCATTATGTAGGCGGGTGATGCGCGTACAGGTAAAGGACCCAATGTAGATTGCGTGAATGATGAACGTGTATTCAAAAATCGAACAAAATCATGTCTCAGGACCAGTTACTTTAGATAAGTGTATTATACAGAGCAGTTTGAATACATGTTCAGGTACCGCCTATGCTACATGTAGATTCATAGAATATAACAGGGATGTAAGTCTTCCTGGAATTCCAGGAATTCCTGGAATCTCACTTTTAAGAAACTTTTACATATTTCTATATAGTCCTTTATTCTATCAATGGGTTCCAGTCAGCAGAAGGCCCTAGAACAACTACACCACTCTCCTGAGGCCCTCCCCGCCTCCTCTGCAGTGCTCCCGGCCAGGAGAACGCCCTAGGAACTAAGCCCAGTGCTCTTGAGGCCCTCCCCGCCTCCCCTGCAGTGCTTCCCGGCCAGCAGAAGGCCTCCAGGCGGTCTCTTTTGCCCTCCTGGAATCTTCCCAGTGACTCTCTTTTGCCCTCCTGGAATCTTCCCAGTGACTCACTGGGAAGATTCCAGGAGGGTGAAAGAGACCGCTTGGAGGCCTTCTGCTGGCCGGGAAGCACTGCAGGGGAGGCGGGGAGGGCCTCAGGAGAGAGACATGGCCGTTCTACAGTGGCATAGGAAAAGGTGGGGGGGGGGGGGGGGGGGGGGGAAGGGGGGTCCAGCCTCCCCCCCCCCCCCCCCAACACCCCAATGAAGATTTGCTCCCTACGCCTCTGTTCTAGGAGGGACTGGGCAGACTTCCTGTTTTTTCACCTCTCCTGACTTACATCCCTGAATATACAGGGGTGTAGGGGGAGGTAATATTTCAATGAATTGTAGGTATGGTGCCAATACGCAGTAACGATCAATCCCAGTCTTCTCCCATCTGAAGACCAGGGAACAGGAACATCTTGCAAGAGAAAATTGGGCGGACCATACTCTTTAAGAGATCAGTCGCTCTTTTGGAAGGTCCAATCGAACATCTAATATTCTCTTATACAGTGGATAAAGCATGCTTTTGTCACAATTTGAAGGGTCTATAATCGATAACATCATTGCCGTAACGCAGTAACGATCAATCCCTGTCTTCTCCCATCTGAAGATCAGGGAACAGGAACATCTTGCAAGAGAAAATTGGGGGGACCATACTCTTTGAGAGATCAGTCGCTCTTCGGGAAGGTCCAACCGAATATCTTAATTCAATATGACATGCTTGTGTCATAACTATTTGATTCTTTATGCGGTAACATCATTATCGTAACGCAGTAACGATCAATCCCTGTCTTCTCCCATCTGAAGATCAGGGAACAGGAACATCTTGCAAGAGAAAATTGGTAGGACCAAACTCTTGAGAGATCAGTTGCTCTTTAGGAAGGTCCGACCGAATATCTGGTATTCCTTAGGTTGATTTGATATATTCTGTGTACCTAAAGTTATCAGCTGAAGTAGAAAGGATCAATCTCAGTCCAAACCTGGGAATGAGCAAATATCTGATATGTGATCCACAACTACAGAGTCACTTAATCTGACCTTGTCCCTGTCTGGTATTTACAGCCAAGAAATTCCAGGAGCTGCATGGTAGCACCAAGAAGGAACAACCCAAGAAGGAGAAGAAGGAAAAGCCAAAGCAGGAGCCCAAACCCAAGGTAGGTGACATTTTAAGAAGCTCCGTATATGGGAACATGTAATCCTTGATATAAAAATCTGCCAATTAGCCAAGCATATGCTTGAATTTAAATAACAAGATAGTCAAGTGTCTGGGGATGACACAACCGAAATTTCTTGCCTACATGGATTATGAAATGTGTACATCGGAGCACAGTACGGTATTCTAGAAAGAGTTATACCACAGCGGGCACTGAGAACAAGGCATTTCACACCTCTTGTATACTGCATACAGCTAATGGTATGAAAAAGTTATAGGCCTTGTACCAATCTATAGGGGTATTCAGTGAAGATAGCCTATAAGGCCCTTCAATGTATTTCGCGTACAACGTGGTACTCATCCTATAACTACTAAATAAAGGGTGCCTGGGGGTTGTACATTGGATACAATATCCACTAACCGACTGTATCACGGTTCTTTAATAATGCTCATCTCGGACAGAATAAAAACAAGAAAGAGGTAAATAAACACGATGTAATTGATTGCAACTCACTTTCATTTGCTTTTAAATTTCACTCATTTCTGTCAAACGTTTCTGTTCCTCAAAAGATAAAATGTGTTGTCCTCTAATTACGTACCAAGTAAAGTGCACCTTGCTTGCTTATCTATGGATGTAGCTTATTACAAGTATTTCTATAAGAACACACGCACGTGTTTTCTATTAAATAAATGTGTTCTTTGTGGACTCACTGAAACAAAAAATAATAATACTAAAGTACAACACTGGATAGTTGGCGATGTGATGAGGATAATGTACAAGAAGTGAGCTGCGCCTGTACATCCAGCTAGCTGAATGTCTGCATGCGTGTTGTATAGTGATTAACTGTGTTCGTTATACTGACTAAATTTGATCCCTGTTGTATAGGCCGAGAAGGAAGCCGCTGAGGCTGAGGAATTCCCCGCAGAGAAGAAGTCCAAGGACCCCTTCGCACACCTCCCCTCAGGGTAGGTCATACGCTGTTTACTTGGTGGGAAATCCTGAATACATTGGTCATGGGTACGTTATAGAAGTAAAGTAGAAGTAAAAAATGATGATGCAATGAATTGTGACGTCAAACGTTTGTGCCACATTAGTGCAATGGGTGGTGTATTCAGTAATTCTAAAGATATTGATGTTCAGCTGTTTAGAAACCCGCTCTGATTTCGTGATAGTATTGTATAAATCGTGAACGTTGCCACATGGAGTTACGGTCATGTAGAACATTGTATGTCGAAATTGGGGTTATTTAGGGCAATGTTGAAGTTAAGTGGGTCTCAACCTAGTAGATTAAGTGGGGATAGCAACTCAACACCTTCCACTCCTGGTGATGTCACATGAATATATAGAAAATAAGCCATGGACTAAAAATATGAATGAAATGATTAATAACTAATTCTTCATCTAACCACCAACACTTTATCAATCACATGGTGATGAATGCATTGCATTACGTTTTACAGCACCCTGATCATGGATGACTGGAAGAAGACCTACTCCAACGAGGACACCAAGACCGTAGCCATCCCCTACTTCTGGGACAAGTTTGACAAGGAGTGCTACTCCGTGTGGAAGTGCGAGTACAAGTACGCTGATGAGCTGAAGCTTACCTTCATGAGCTGCAACCTGATCGGAGGTAAGTTAGCAACCCACAATGTTACTTAGGCTCCCATGCACCATCCCGAAGTTTTCTATTTGGCCGTTCTGCATTGAAAATCATGGTTCAAATGAGAAAGACAAAGCGGGGGGGTGGGGGAAGTTATGGTAATACAGTCCACAAGTCATGGAAATCATGGAATTTGAAAGCTGTCATGGAATTTTGTTAAAATTTGCTGTGTCATGGAATGTCATGGGAAATGAAAATAATAGAATTGATATTACAAAATCTCTGAGCATGTACCATTTGCTTTCTAGATTTTAGAAATTTTCTCAGGGGCCAAGCCCCCTAACCCCCAACAAGAATGTAATAAATGTCATGGACAAAGATTTTTGTCATGGAATTTCAAACTGAATTTTTTGTGGGAACCCTGTAATAGTATTATTGATACACTCGAAATAATTTCGCATTAGCTGTATGTTCACCTTCTGTCCTTCCTGTTATAGGTATGTTCCAACGCCTGGACCGCATGCGGAAACACTCCTTCGGTAGCGTCATTCTCTTCGGAGAGAACAACAAATCCACCATCTCTGGAATCTGGATCTGGAAGGGACAAGACCTAGCCTTTGAGGTATGTTCTTAGGAGGAATTCTCTTGTTTCTCTGGGCCGCTAATCTAGCTCACTCAGACTGAATTTGGAAGGGTTCATCCTTTTCTTGTATGGCTTCATTTGTGAAGGGAAAAAACGAATTGTTCTAGATTTATCGAAAAGTATAACGAATTGTATAATGAGGGTACCTGGTTGTGTCTTTAAAATCTAGTCATGTGATAAGCAAATACTGCAGCGATTAAAATTTTCCAGTGTTATGTTTATTGACCGGCACTATGTGTCCGGTCAGGTATTAAGATAGACAGATGGCCGTAAGCTAAGACAGACAAACGGCGAGCCCATTGAAATAGCATTGACGGATCGGACCTAGCACCCTAGCAGCATATCCTCTATTCTCCGTAGGATTAGTACTAGACACCCTGCACTGCTGCCCTCTGCCAGGGTGATTATAAACTAATTCCGCTGACTCCTCCCATTCCTCAGCATTGCCTAGCTCACAATCCGCTAAAATATACCTAGCCCCATATGGTCTATTGACTCCCACCCAGAATGCACTGCTCATTCCGGTCTGCTGAGTTTTCAATAGGTACATGGCATTTGAAAACTCACTGGAGCCCGCCCAAGGTTATCACACCTCCCATAGAAGCTCCCCAGTACCACCGCGGTGGCTTAATCTGTACATTGCGGCCCTTAAAGGGAAGTGGCAACATGTTTGTGACACCTGGATAATAACCCTTTAAGGCCTTCTATATACACCCATCCCCAACACACTGTACACCTTGTATTACGAATATAGTAATGGGTAATGTTGGCCTCAAAGGGTTAACTATATGGTGAATGTCGTCTGCTATTTCCTATGCCGCTCTCTGCTACTTACCAGGCCACCACAAGCCTCACACATACCGCTTTTGTCATTAGAAAGTCGAATGAATTATCTAATTTGAGTACAGTACGTTATTTCTCATTTCTGACAGCAGAATCGTAATCGCCAGAAGAAGCGACCCTAATTTCATATATTGGAAGTCATATATAATCGAATTCCAGTTGGTGGCTATAGGTGAGCAGGTGGCTGTGGGAAAGCAGGTGGCTGGGGGCGAGCAGGTGGCTGTGGGCGTCAGCGCCCGGCAGCGCGTAACCGCTGTTTTACGTCTCGGCTGAAAAAGCGAGTCGATCGGAGCGTCAGCAGCGACACCATCTTCGTTGCAGCTTCGTTTCTGGTTCGACGTGTCGGGTTGGCCGGGGGGCGGCATGAGCTGCAGATGATTTTGCCTCCAAAACCGATTTTGCCCCCAAAACCGATTTTGAGCCCCTAAACGATTTTGACCCAAAAACGATTTTGAAGTTCTCCTACCCTTCCGAAAATCGGGCCGATCGGAGCGTACACAGCGAAGATATTTGCGATTTTCGTTTTGTCGGATTATATTGGTACCTATGTGTTCTCCATTTATCCCGTTCTCTGTTTATCCTGTTCTCCGTTTATCCCGTTCTCCGTTTATCCCGTTCTCCCTTTCTTCCGTTCTCCGTTTATCCCATTTTCCGTTTATCCCGTTTTCCGTTTATCCCGTTCTCCGTTTATCCCGCTCTCCCTTTATCCTGTTCTCCGTTTATCCCGTTCTCCCTTTCTCCCGTTCTCTGTTTCTCCCGTTCTCTGTTTCTCCCATTCTCCGTTTAGCCCGTTCTCCGTTTAGCCCATTCTTCATTTATCCCGTTCTCCGTTTATCCCGTTCTCCGTTTATCCCGCTCTCCGTTTATCCCGCTCTCGCTTTATCCCGCTCTCCCTTTATCCGGTTCTCCCTTTCTCCGTTTATCCCGTTTTCCGTTTAGCCCATTCTCCGTTTATCCCGTTCTCCGTTTATCCCTTTCTTCCCTTCTCCCTTTCTCCCTTTCTCTCGCTCTCCCTTTCTCCCTTTCTCCCTTTCTCCCGTTCTCTGTTTCTCCCGTTCTCTGTTTCTCCCTTTCTCCGTTTAGCCCGTTCTGCATTTAGCCCGTTCTCCGTTTATGCCGTTCTCTGTTTAGCCCGTTCTCCGTTTAGCCCGTTCTCTGCTTAGCCCGTTCTCCGTTTAGCCCGTTCTCCGTTTATCCTGTTCTCCGTTTAGCCCGTTCTCCGTTTATCCCGCTCTCCGTTTATCCCATTCTCCGTTTATCCCGCTCTCCGTTTATTCCACTCTCCCTTTATCCCGCTCTCCATTTATCCTGTTCTCCGTTTATCCCGTTCTCCCTTTCTCCCGGTTTCCCGTTCTCCCTTTCTCCGCTTCTCCGTTTATCCCGTTTTCCGTTTATCCCATTCTCCGTTTATCCCATTCTCTGTTTATCCCGCTCTCCGTTTATCCCATTCTCCGTTTATCCCGCTTTCCCTTTATCCCGCTCTCCCTTTATCCCGCTCTCCCTTTATCCCGCTCTCCATTTATCCTGTTCTCCCTTTATCCTGTTCTCCCTTTCTCCCGGTTTCCCGTTCTCCCTTTCTCCCGTTCTCCCTTTCTCCCGTTCTCCCTTTCTCCCGTTCTCCGTTTATCCCGTTTTCCGTTTATCCCGTTCTCCGTTTATCCCGTTCTCCGTTTATCCTGTTCTCCGTTTATCCCGTTCTCTGTTTATCCCGTTCTCCGTTTATCCCGCTCTCTGTTTATCCCGCTCTCCGTTTATCCCATTCTCCGTTTATCCCGCTTTCCCTTTATCCCGCTCTCCCTTTATCCCGCTCTCCCTTTATCCCGCTCTCCATTTATCCTGTTCTCCCTTTATCCTGTTCTCCCTTTCTCCCGGTTTCCCGTTCTCCCGTTCTCCCTTTCTCCCGTTCTCCGTTTATCCCGTTTTCCGTTTATCCCGTTCTCCGTTTATCCCGTTCTCCGTTTATCCTGTTCTCCGTTTATCCCGTTCTCTGTTTATCCCGTTCTCCGTTTATCCCGCTCTCCGTTTATCCCGTTCTCCGTTTATCCCGCTCTCCGTTTATCCCGCTCCCCCTTTATCCTGCTCTCCCTTTATCTCGCTCTCCCTTTATCCCGCTCTCCGTTTATCCTGTTCTCCGTTTATCCCGTTCTCCCTTTCTCCCGGTTTCCCGTTCTCCCTTTCTCCCGTTCTCCGTTTATCCCGTTTTCCGTTTATCCCGTTTTCCGTTTATCCCGTTCTCCGTTCATCCCGTTCTCCGTTTATCCCGTTCTCCGTTTATCCCGTTCTCCGTTCATCCCGTTCTCCGTTTATCCCGTTCTCCGTTTATCCCGTTCTCCGTTTATCCCGTCCCGTTTATCTTAGCCAATAACCTTTTAATCCTAGTTTGGTTGCCGGTCATCACACCTACGGTGTGCAAATCCTAGAGCAGAACCTTTGCATCCTAGTTTGGAGATTCCTGATGTCATAGTATTAATCAAAGATAAGTGATGGTAAGTGTATTTTGATTTCCAGTTGAGCGAGGACCTTCAGATCGACTACGCCTCCTACGAATGGACAAAGCTTGACCCCAACACAGAGGAAACCAAGAAAGCCATTAACGAGTACTGGGCCTGGGAGGGAGACTTCGGAGGCAAGAAATTCAACCAAGGAAAGATCTTCAAGTAAACAATTGGACATTTCAAATCGCCGGGACTTGTCCATGAACTGCCAATACACGTGAAAATACGCCATACGTGCGAAGACAATAAAAAGATCATGATAGGCCGTATACAGAAAGTCTGAATGATCTATATTTATGTTTTGTTGACTAAATGAGATAACGCAATGGGCAATGTGCTATGAAATTATTTCAGTTGCTGTGCTTAAATAAACAATATCAAAGAGGACTGACACTGTGCTGACTTTTCATTTTTGCTGGCTTGAGGAAATCCTATAACCCGTGATTTGATTTGATATGGCTGCTTAAGTACTTGACCCATCAATCCTCTTCAAATGCCAGGGATGTGATTTCTCCTACCTCCTACCAAATAGAGCTAAATGCCAAAAGGGCACTCCTGTTATTTGTGCAGATCCAATGAAAAAAAATTTGAACATTAAAAGGGGGGGGGGGGGGTCTCGGTCTAGAGGCCTTCATGCCATGCAATGTAGACAAATTGCCCCCCAGATAACGGCTCTTGGCTGCTTTTTGGATTTTTCTTCAAAACCCAATCCCATGCCTGCCATTGAGATTTTTATATTTTTTTTGGAGGCGGGGGGGGTCCCCACTCCAAAGCATAGTATATAAGACGAATAGTCAGTTCTAGGAAGGATTTGTCCATGTTGAGTGACGGGGTTGCGGAGCCCCACCCACCGACTGTCCATCTAATTCAAATACAGCCCTCTATTGAGTGCTGATCTGGTTAGAGTTACACTCACCTGATCGACATCTCTTGGCAAGACGCTGGTGATATAACTCGCGTCAAACCGCCCCCCCCCCCACCAAGTCACCCCTATTAACACCGGCTCTATTCCTGCCACCCTATGGATCCTCAGCGAAGAGCCACCCTAGTAAACATTCAGAACTACATCAACTCTCTGAAAGGTGTAGTCATAGCCAGTTGCAATGCTAGGAGTACAAATAGGCGCACTATGCTTGACATTAAACTAAGTTTAAGCTGTGATGTTCTATGTGTCTGCGAGACGTGGCTGAATGACACTAGCGATCATGCTCTCATTCACTGGCCAGGCAAAACCATCTTCAGACTAGATAGAACCACTCACACCGGCGGAGGGTTAATGATGTACGTTTCGGACACCTTCAGTCCTTATTGTATGATTGACCCAACCCTACAATGCATGCTGCCTTATATTGAAATACAGGTCGTAAAAATGGAACAGCCAAAGCATAAACCCCTACTAATCATGAACGTATATCGCCCCCCACAGGCTAACGCTAATGAGTTTGATAGTACTCTATGTGCCACCCTGCGCCTAGTAGACCGCGTCAAGTATGAGGTTTGGCTGGTAGGTGACCTAAATATCAACACTCGCAATAGGAATGACCCGGCTTCCATCAACCTCTTTGATATGTGCCGTGAGTTCAGCCTGACGCGACTAATTGATGAAATCACCCGGCCCAATGAGAATGATTTAGGCGGTACCAGCATAGATCATGTAATCACTAACTGCTATATTGTGAGTCACTCGGGTGTACTTAACTGCATGATAGCAGACCACTACAGTCAACTCCCTCTAATCCGGCCACCCTTGGGACTATCCAAAAGCGGCCGCATTAGCGAGGTGGCTGCACTGGAGGGAGTCAATGATAAATCTATGAAGTAGGGAACGCAGTTGTACCCCCCCCACACACCTATTGGCATTGATTATAAATGTTCTTCATACAGTATAATCTAGGAGAATAGTGTGCATACACGTTATATACATGAGCGTATCTAGTATAAGATAAATTTGAACACTAGTAAAAAAAAAAAAGTTTTATTGGTGTTCATATGGCAATAAAGATATGGTGGCTGGAAAACCTACTCATCACCCCCCCCCCCCCTTCCCCTTGTTTTAAAGCATAGGCCTACCACATACCTTTGCGTTGGGAGTGCAAGAGTAGTGGGGTGCGATTTACAAAGACAATAGAGCTTGGCTGTTGCATTCACACCCCCCCCCCCCCCAACCCCGTCACCTTCAATCTAGCATGACGTGAGCGGAATGTGCCAATAGGAAACCTAAAGCTTAGGTGGGTTGTAGCTTTAACACCTGTGAAGGCGCTGCCCTGTACCAGACCCCCTACCCTCCCCCTGCCCATAAGCTCGGACTCCACTAGGGCCTTCTTTTCGCCTCAGTGTCGCCATGAATGCCTTCCTAGTTCTGGTGATGTTCAGGGCGAAATGGGACGAAATGGAGCGAAATGAAGCGAAATGTGCAAATCAAAACATAAAAAAAGATCGCACCGTTTCGCAGGTACCTGTGTCGCCCTAGTGAAGCCCGGGCTATTGTGTTTGAATGAGCTAGGCCATATGATTCACCCCTGGCGAGTCTTTTAGCACAAAGTCGTGCATCATGACGACCCTTCAGGAGTGAATCAACTTGGCATGATACATGACTCAACCTATGTCCACTAACCCTCCGACCATCCATATTGAGATTGTTCCATGTATTGCGTATAGATACATGTCCAATTGGGACAGGATTTGTGATAAGGGAAATTTACTTTCTGAATCTCAAAGGATCACAGACCCTCTAGAATAATCATATATTTACACTGTGGCCGCATTAGAGGGAGAAAGCTTTCCCTTGGGACTTCTAAAATAGTGTCCGCAGGGCGGGGTGGCCGCATTAGAGGGGTGGCCGAATTAGAGGAATTATTTTACATTAAGATAAAGAGAAAAACGGTTGGGACTTTCCAAAAATGGCCGCATTGATGGGGTGGCCGCAGTGGAGGGGTGGCCGTTAACAGGGAGTTGACTGTATTCTGTTTACGCGTGCAGGAAGAAGGACCGGGAGAAAAATGTCAGTCTGACCTTCACTGGTAGGTCATATAGGCACTATGACTCCGAGGACATGAAAGCATGCTTAGGTGACCTTGACCTAACGCACTTCAGAGCATCCGAGGATCCTGACGAGCTATGGTTAATCATCTATGAGTTCTTAATATCTTATCTAGATCAGCACTGTCCCATAAAGACTATTGATATTAAGAAGCAATCGGAACCCTGGGTAGGTCCTGAGACCATAGAGCTCTTAAATGAGAGACAGGAACTGATTGCCGAAAACCTCATAACCAAAAATAGGGACACCCTGCGCCGTATAAGACGTCTACGCAACAGAACGCAGCGCCAATTAGAGAATGCGCAAAATGATTACGTAATGCTGGCACTAGAGAATGCGCGGGGAGATCCTAAAAAGTTCTGGCGCATGGTGAGTGCACTAATTAACCCTGTTACTAAAAACCTGAATATACAGCTGGTCAATGAGATGCACTGGTGCAGTCATCCCCAAGGAGGAGACTGCAGCATATATCAATGACTATTTTGCTAACATTGGCCATGACCTATTCACCGAACTGCCTCCCACAGGTATCCTCATTCCTGATCCCGACGTTGATAATAATGCTGAGGAACTGGACCTTGAGGAGATAGTTGATATGGACAGTGTTCGATTATTGATAAATAAGATCAATGTTGACAAGTCATGTGGTTTGAGGGATATCAACAGCAAGGTGATCAAAGATGCTATGTTATGCCTGGTACCCGAAATTACTCTAATGTTTAAGAATTCACTAAAAACCAGCATCTTCCCACTGTCTTGGTCAAAAGGCCTGCTGATTCCAATACCAAAGAAAGGCAATCTAACCAATATTAAAAACTGGCGCCCAATCACATTACTGCCCCTACCCGGTAAATTGTTTGAGAAATTAATCCACAAAGTACTCTCGGACCATCTGGAACATAACAATATTCTCAATAAAAACCAATACGGCTTCAGGCCTGGTCTTGGCACTTTCAGACGCTGTATTCGCTGTGGTTGAAGATCTCTTTGAGGCCAGAGATGAAGGTAAAGTGACTGCTGCATGCTTTGTGGACTTTTGCAAAGCGTTCGACAGCGTACACCACCCCACTCTCATTCACAAAATCAACCGCCTGAATATCAGAGATGTAAGTGGTCAGGGATTTTCCTGAATATAGGGATTTGTCAAAATCCTGTAAACATCTTGAGAATAGTTCATTTTCATATAATCAAATACAAACCAACCTTTCTCATTTGAGGCTCTTAGATGTGTTACATCCCTCTGCCCCTCCCATCTACTTAGAGCCAATGACAGTACAACCTCCTCTACCATACATGCATGCAAGCTCACACTGATGTGGGGCCAGCTTGCATCTTTCAGGGATTTAGCACTGTGTTTATGGGGCTCCCAGGCTCAGGGGATTTCAGGGACTATGAATCCAGGGGGAAATGAAGGAATACTGGCTCCTGATTGGTTAATATTCATGCTGCAGCCTTAAATCCTCAGATGGCGCCACCAGTCCGTGGACACATGGACGTGATAAATCCTGCTGCCAGGAGATAACTGTCTGTGGATGCATAGACGTGACAAATGCTGCTGGTAGCAGGAGACAAAACCGTCCATCGCCACATTCACCTTTCAGGGAATCTATCCATACCCCACTTACATCTCTGGAATATACATGCCACGCTGAAAAAATGGCTTACCGACTACCTTGCGCATCGCTCGCATGAAACGCTAGCAAACAACTGTCGGTCTACACCGTCAGATGTCCACTTCGGCCTCCCCCAGGGGTCCACCTTAGGCCCGTTGTTATTTATATTATATGTCAATGACCTTCCCAATACAATCTCACACTGCAAATATGCCATGTACGCCGATGACCTGGTGCTATATGCCTCTCATGAAGACCCGCAGGTCGCCCAGCGCTTGCTACAGGAAGATCTCATTTCTGTTGGTAACTGGTGTCTCTCCAACTACATGACTATCAACACAGCCAAGAGTATGGTGATGTACTTCGGCACAGCGTGTAAAATTGACCGGCTTGCCGATCCTGTAATTACTCTCTGTGGGCAGGTCCTCCCTTTCTGTCACAGCTACCCCTATCTTGGCATTGAACTTGACAGCAAATTGACTATAAAGCTTCATATCAATAAGGTCAAGAAAAGTTTCGGAAACAAAAATATCAAATTAACCAGGTTAAGAAAATGCATGAGTAAAGACGTAAGCCTCTCCCTATTTAAAGTATTGATTTTTCCTGCTGTCGAGTACTGCTCATTCTACTCAGGCAGTGCCTTAAAAACCGAGCTAGATAAGCTGCAACGCATGCAGAACCAAGCCCTGAGGACCTGCTTGCAAGCCAGAGTTAGAGAGATAAGCATTATTGCCCTGCACAAGCAGTGTGGGGTTGAAACCATGCATGTACGACGCCAGAAGCAATTATTGTGTATTATGTGGAAAAAGGCCAAACGCGGGGATGCATTAATGCAGCGCAATGTCAGAACCAGGGGTGATTTGAAGGTCAAGTTTGCCAAGTGCCGTGCAAAGTCTGCCTTCTATGAGAGGTTGCCTTATTACAGAGCGGTCACCCAATGGGACAAGCTAGACCATGCTACGCAAAAACTACCCACCTACAGAAAATTTAAATCTGCCATTGACAAATTAAACCTAACCAATAACTAAACAGCGCTTACTCACTGACCTTCTTGTTAACCTTACCTAAATCTTTCCATCCAGTAATTCACCTAAATACTAAAGTAATAACCCTGTACTCTACTATGTAACTATCCAATACTTGCACCAACGTATACAGAATAATAGCAACTCGAACATTAACCCATCCTATATCATAAAAATAATAGTTCCCTGTAACCCTGCTCTATTATAACATGTATGCACTTTACATAACCACTGCGTATATCATATATAATGACTATTAATGTGCCTATTAAATCATATGACAACCTACGCCTACAGCCCCACACTCGAGCAAGGCATGAAATCGGTGTGGTGCGCGGAAGACCGTCCCCTGGGGACGATTGTGCATCAATAAATTTAATAATAATAATAGTCCTGATTCTTCAGACCAGAAGAGTGAAACACATTTGCCCTCTTAATTCAAAACCAACAACCCTAGTACTGTCAGGATTTGCAAATGGTTATTACACTAGTTGACGGCATACATGCTCTACTCCTTCCCTCTAGAATATTAACCCTTTGAGAACAACTAATAGATAAATATCTGTTGGTGGTGGGAATGAGATTCTGTGCTATAACTTCTCCATATGATAGGGGCGACGCTTAGCCAAATCCCAGGACTTTTCATGCCAACTATAGTAACATGGGTAAAATTCGACACGTGCAACACGGGGGTCTTAAAATCCGACACGGCCCTTTTAAAATTCGATGGACAGACATTTTTATAAGCCCCCAGTATATTCTATACACATAAAAATCGACACAGCACTTTTGCTAAAGATCGACAAGGCGACACGGTCAATGCTGTGAAGACCCATGTAGAGGGCCTATCGGGCGCATTATTGATACTTGCCCACAATAGGGTTAAAGCAGCAACTCGACCTCCTCACACCTCCAACTCTAGCATGAATTTCACATTTATAGGTCCATCATTTGTTTTTTTGTTTAAGGCAGAGCAAAATAGCATAGCATATAAGGCCTCTCTAAAGCATAATGGATGGGTTAAAATACAGATATAAATCCATCTATGGCAGGAAGGAAAGCCATCTCTGCAGGGGCCAATGCCAATATATGACCTCTTGTGGTCGAAGATAGAACTAAACTGGCTTAGTCTTGTGTGGCTAGTACACTTAGAGCAATCAGTAGGCCTACAGACTTATCATGGTGGAGCTCTACATACAACAAATAAATAGGGAAGTATATATAATGTATAATCGGCATGAATACACATGGAAACCCTTATGGTTGTGGATGGTAATAGTGCTTTCATTATACATATGAATAGGAGCATAGTGAGAGGTAGTTCACCTCAAGCCCAATAGGAGGCAGCATGGAGTAGGTAACTTGCAGATCGTTATGTTATCTGGTTACAGTTGGTTGACTTTTATTCTCACAGGAGGTATTTCACCTATTTTCATATAGAAAGAAGCACCCATATTATTTGTAAATCAAACTGTCCACATATGAGTCTATGAAGATTGCTGACATGTTATAATCTAAAATTCGATGCTTGGAGCTCGAGTAGCTGCTTTAAATTAACTACAGAAAAGAGGAAATCCAAAAATGCACCTATTCAAGTATAGAATTTCAACATTTTCTAAAACCTTTCCCGCCACAAAAAAAAACAACCAGCCCCACTCGTAGAGAATGTATAAAGACCTGAGCTTTGATATATTTGGTCCCAAAAATCAGCAGATTGCACCATTTCAGGTCTAGAATTGCGAAATGTTCTACACCTTTCCCTCCACAGTTGCAATAGAGGCCGGATAATAAAGATCTGAGCCTTGAAATATTATACATGAGAATGCACCATTTCAAGTTTACCATAAACCCTTGCATAGGCCGCGGCTTTGCAGCTTATAGGATCGGCACAGAGTAAGACTTTTACGCGAGTTTTGGAGTCGGAAATGTGTAACAATGTATTGGAGTGCAGCAAATTTCAAAAAGATGTTTTAGGCATGAGCCCACCTCACTAGGTTTATCATGGTGCTGCGCTGCGCTTGCATCAAATGAGCATTGGAAACTTCTCCAGCCGTTTTCAGATGTTTTTAGTGGTTAGCCTGGAACCAGTGAACAAGAACCAGAAAGTATGATGGTAAAACTACCATCAGACATTCTGGTTCTCGTTTGCTGGTTCCAATCTACCAGCAGAATCCAAGATCAAGGCCATAGTGGTTGTCACCAGAGTCTTCCTTTGGAAGGATTTGGAAACAAGAGTATTGCTACCCATCCAGCGACGGTTGACGGGGATAGGGCGGTTGGGTGTTAGCTGTAAACCTGGTGTCCACGTAGCCGATAATTAACTCGTCACATTGCCGACTAGAACCAGTAAAGTCGTTTTATTGGTAACCAAGGCTAGCCCAAAGGGTGTCTAGCACCTTTAATATTTTTATTTATTTATTATTTCAGTATGTAAATGTAAGTCTGCCGGGCTGTAATGCATAACAAAGAAAACAAGTGGGAAAATTCCGTAGTAGAATTATTGAATTATAATATTTGGAACTAAAATCACTTGGTCATAGAGAGCTGCACTCTGTAACTGGGCATGCCAGATAAACCCTTCCACGCAGAATGTAGCACCTGATTACTGTTTAGATTATATTGAATCCACACCCCTTTGTATGCATGATACATTTCAGATAAAAGTCTGAGGACTACGAATAATATCACTGTTAATAAATAAATTGTGTAATATACAATATATCACTGCTAATAAATAAATTGTGTAATATACAATGTATATTGGTCATGATGCAGCACCATAAAGCCCCTTCGGTTGTAGGTGAGAATAGTGCTTTTAACAATGCTCATTTATGTGGGGAGTTCGTATAAACCTACACGGGTAAATAGAGAACCATTAGTTCTCCTCTCATCCACTCGGGGGAGTGTGAGTAACCATCTGCGTATCAACCAGTACCAGCACATCTGCATGTTCTGCCGCAGCTCGTCCCATGGCTCCTCCACTTGTGGCAACTCAAACCCTAAATCAGATAAATAGGGAGGTAAGGGTAGACCCTGGTCGGGTGGTGTCGACAAAGGTCCCGACAGGGTTAATGCCCATGGTTTGTATGGCCCCAGTAATTTCCCCTATAGTTTGAACCCTAATGCAGCGGTTTTTTTTCCTAGGAAAATTAAGGGGGGGGGGTGGAAGACACCGGTAATGCTAGCTCTATAGTGTCTGTTTTCGGCCAGGGATTACACAGTCCAGCCTTTTGCCCTACATTGGACACTGGAGAAGTTTCTCACCTGTGTGGTTCTGTTATGATTACTTTGAACCCTGAAGCTGTCCCGTTTGTCCCGGTACAGACCCACTCCCCGCAGGTAGTAGTATGTGAGTCTGGACTTGATATTTTTTCTAAGGCATCAACTGATGCGGGGCCCTGTCCATTTGGTAAGTCCATTGATTCACCCAACAGGGTTCTTTTATTTTTCATTGATGATTTTCCTAACATTGCAGTTTATGAGGATTGCATTCAGGGCTCCTGTGGTTGTATTCACTTTTTTTTTTGTAACAATTTGGTTTTATTTGACCATTTTTTAGAGTTAACAGTTACACAAAGTCCTTCGATAAGATTTATCGGGTTTCCAGGTTCATGAATCAGTACAGTGATTTTCATACGTATTTTATACACTTAATACTGGGTCAACAAACCAGGAGGCATCTTCAGCGATGCTGATGTTAGGATACCCCCTTATTAGTTTTATAAAATCCAAAGATAACGTCTTAGCTGATGACCTGTCTGGGCTCCCCTACAGGGGGGTGGTCAAAAGCTGTTCTGATAGTCTTGTTACTTATGGCATGTCTGATTCTCTTTACAGTGGTGAGGCTCCAGGCCCTATAAGGGTGGCTCAGTGGATCCTGGCGGACAAGAGAATAGCAAGGTCTACTAAGTCTACACGTTTGGCTCAACTTAGTAGGTATAATGTTTTTTTTGCAATAAAAAATCCATTTGCAAGCTTTCCCTTGTTCTGCCAGCCAAGCAGGTCTTTATGCTACATATTTAGATTCCGAGGAGTTCAACCCTGTGTCTATTCGTAATTATATTTCAGGCTTGTGGTATCAGCAAAAGGTGCTGGGTTTTGCTGACTTTGCAGATAATTCTTTGCTGAAACAGACTCATAATGGTATAGAGCGTAATTACAGTGAAACTTCGTTATAAGGAACTCTGATATAAGGAGACCTTGCTTATAAGGAGCAGATTTGGGTGGTCCCGATTTTGCCCTATACATTTATATATTAAGAAAACTCTCTTAGAAGGAGGTGTTTTTACCTTAACCTCTGATATAAGCAGGTAATTTTGGCTCATTTCCTTATTTTGTACGTGCAAACCTTACCCAGGGAAGTTATTTCTCAGGATTACAGTCACAGACTGATTAAAATTGCCCACTGCCCCATCCCATAGAGGTGGGGAGAATACATTTGTAGCTTCCCTAGGGAGGAAGGGAGATCAAAAGCTCCATGAAGGGGATCTAGAAGGAGTTTTGACTTGAAATAATACACACACCCATCTGAATTGTATTCACATCAAGTCTATAATGGTGTAAGAGACACAGGTAGGGAGTGTTCTGTTGCTAGACCTTTATAATGCTGACCTTGCTTATAAGGAGACCTTGCTTATAAGGAGCAAATTGCACTGATCCCAAGGTCCTCCTTATAACGAAGTTTTACTGTATGACCCTTCCAAAAAGGTCACTCCCTCAGATCTCCTTAGGATTTATCAGTGCCTCTAATGTTAATATCAATGATGTTTTATTCTGGGTTTCAGCCCTCCTTGGATTCAGATGCCTTCTGAGGGCCTGCCATATGACAGTTTCGCCTCACAATATTGGCACATGTCATTTAAAGCTATCGGAAGGGTATATCCGTATTAGGATTGTTACCAGTATTAAAGACTGACCAATTTGGCAGGGATAATTTTTCTGTTTTTCTTCAGGACATGCCCGGCTCCCCCTGGTGCGCCAGGGCTCTGATTGAGGGATTGTTGGAGGGCTCGCCCCCCGGACCCCCTAATTTGTCGCAGGGTGGGGGCCTTTGTTTCCCCCTCACTTATGATGAGTTTTACTCTAGAATTAAGCATTTTGCCTTCCGCTTAGGCTTGCCAGCTGACAGGGTCTCCACCCATTCCCTAAGACATGGCGGCACTACTCTGTTACAATACTTAGGTATGCCTGTCCAGTCCATCATGAGGAAGGGCAATTGGCGATCGTCGGCAGTGCGGAGGTATTTGCACCAGTCTGTGTCTGAATTGTCCCTGCTGGTTCATGCCCCTTGTACTTATCTTCCTTCTGTTTAATACTCTGTATTAATGTTCCATTGTGTGTGGAGGTGTGGTTTTTTTAGGCTGATATTTAGGTACTATATATTTCCACCACACCAATGTCTCGTGTCTTCTCTTACATTAACGGTATATTCATTATATTAATATAGCCTAGCTACCGGTAACTTAATATATTCATGTTATCTTAGTAACTTTCCATGCTAACTTATATCCATCTAAGTAAGTCTAGCCCGAGTGCAGACCTCACATATATTAATCTTATGTAACTTAGTATATATTCTTCGACCCCCTAACCATTTATAGCGTTATATAACGTTTCGCTAAGACTCCCTACTATGGCATAACATTATATAAAGTTTTTAAAAGTTATTTTGACTTAAAATAACGTTTTTTTTGTTAGCTGGGTATACCTTTTTAGTCACATATGTGTACCTTAAGCTAGCCATTATAGTCTACCTATAGTCAATTGAAAGTAGAAACTTGATTTTGGCAATATAGTCAAGTGACTATGCTTTTGTGCTCTAAATTAGTCACAGTGACTGAGGTATAATGTCTTGTCACTCCTGAGAAGGGAAATGTAAGGGAGCGTTCATTATTTATGGCAGGGGGGGGGCGGGCGTTTGGCAAAACGAATACGTCAAAAAAAAAAGACCCCCCCTCCGAATGGGTCAAACCCCCCCCCCCCCCTCCGAATGGGTCAAAAAAAAAGACCCCCCCTCCGAATAGGTTGAAAAAAAATGACCCCCCCCCCCACCATAGACGGTTATAAATACTTAATAATGGCATCAACGACATACAAAGTCTACATAGTCCTATTCTATAACCTATTATAGCATGTGCTTAACCATTATTTGAGGGAGTAGTTATAGGGCATCATAATATGGTAAATATTTTTGCATCTCCCACATGTGGAGAGTGCACATTTTTCTGGTTCCGTGGTACGTTTGATTTTTTTTGCTAAAAATGGGTGTAATTCTTTTGGTCCCCACCAACAAGTCCTGCTAATACTGTTTGGTAGAAGTAAAATGAAATGGCCCAGCTCAGGGGCAGAGGGAAGGTGGATAAAGTTGGGGGGCCAAGCTCCCAAGGCCAGCTGATGGGTGTTGGTTGGAGGGAGAAACAGATGGTTGCTTTGGGGCCACAGGCCCCAGGAAAATTTAGGAATTTGACATTTAAATTAGTCTATTCCGAGTGGTCTGAAGTCTACTATATGATCCATGGAAAATTTTGTAATTTTACATTGAAATTGATGTGTTCTGAGGGACTTGTCATTCAAGAAAATTATAGGAATTTTACCTTGAGATTGGTGTATTCTTGGGTACTCTGAGTCTAGAATATTCATGTTTCCCAAAAAAGTTGGCTCCCCAACTTTACTAGGCCCCCAGGCCCCCCTGTTCCGCTGCCACTGCAGCTTAAAACAAAGATTGATGTTTGATGAAGGGAATCTCTGTACATTATTATAGTGACAAACCTGAGGAAAATTTTGAAAATCTAGAGGTCAATCGGCCTATTTTAATGCATCCTGGTATTATAACTAAATGAACTAGATCACTATTTAAACGTAGTTTGGTTTTCCAAAGGCTAGGATCAGTAAGAAATAGGGAGCTGAGGGTGAGAATTTGAAGTAGAACAAAGAGTCACAGGGAACGTGTCTTTGGTATATAATAGCACAGATCAATTACAATCACTTAACCCAGTGGGCACAGAACATTGAATCAACATTGATACATGGTTGGCAGTGTTGATTCAACATTGATTCAACATTGATTCAACGTTGAACAGAATTTTGTGCCCACTGGGAAGCCATCAATGTTATGCATGGATGTTACGTGCACCATAGTTGATAACCTTCATTTGAGGAAATGCCACAAGGCACCTGCCTTCAAAGTTCTAGGGTAAGGACCCTCGCCTCTGTGTGGGCAGTAGCGCTTGTCTTTCTTTGTGGTAGAAGACCATGTCAAGTGTGGACAGTAAAATAAGGATTATAGGATTTAAGCTGGATCCCCAACTTGATGAATAACTTACTGATAATCCTGCAGAACGTCAGCAGCAACTTGACCAGAACCAAATATAGAGCTGTAAAAATTCTGATGAGGCCAAGGAGCAATGAGTAGCAATGATAATTCAGTGCCTGATTTTGGTTGAAGCCAAAGATGAACTTAGAGGGAGATTTAGAAATTGATGACAGAAGGAGTGGCATCCGCAGCAGAAAATTCTGTGGATCTTGTGGCTATTTGCTACATTTCAAGGCATTCGGTACACCGATTTATAGTGGGATGATCATGTTTACTCTATGAGTCTACTGATTTTATAAGCCCTAGAATCTGTGAGGAGCAGGCAGTTATTAGGGAGATGGTGAAGTTATTCTAAAAAAATTGAGAGCTCTGCAATCAGAACGATGTGGACCATTTAGCAGGGTCTGGTTCAAGGCACCAAGGAAAAGTGTGTATCATGACTGGTGTAATCACGCCTTTAACTGGTGGAGTGGACCTAAGATACAATGTATCAATATATGAGGTAGATCTGCATCTTGCATACCGTGCATGTGCTCCTCTATTGGGAAGAAAGGCAGGGTCTAGACATATATAGGCAAGTTCACCCTTGCATATGGACGTCAAAACGTGATAGGGCAAGGCTAAAATCCAATTAACCCAAACTATTTCAGATACCGTACTGTCATATTTCGGCGCCACAATAGCATTAATCTAGCTGCACACTGATAGCTTTGCTGTTTAGACCCCCTACATTCTGTACTCCTATTCTTGTGTTGAATTAATGTTCTTTCTCCAGCTATTGTTGTTTTAGGAAAAGAAAAGTAGTGAATCATTCAAAGTGTCAATTGGCGGGCAAGAAATTTAGCAAAGTTCTGCTGTCTTTATGACCCCAATTCGCGACATGTGTCGTGAAATCCGCGTAAAAAATACCCCCTCCCAAATAAATACCCCCCAAAAAAAAGACCCCCCCTCAGAATAGGTTGGAAAAAAAAGACCCCCCCCCCTAAGAATAGGTTTAAAAAAAAAGACCCCCCCCCTCCGAATACCCCTAAAAAAAATGACCCCCCCCCCTGATATGCACACCCCCCCCTGGCATAAATAATGAATGCTCCCTAAGGACTGAAGGCAGAGCAGAGTAGAGTAGAGCAGGGCAGAGTAAGGCAGAGAAGAGTAATGAAGGGTAGATCAAAGCAGAGCAGAAACAGAGCAGAGCGATGTATAGTAGAGCAGGAGAGAGCAAGACAAAGCAGAGAAATATAGAGTAGAGCCGGGCAGAGTGAGGTAGTTCAAGGCAGAGCAGGATCATGTTAAGTAGAGCAGGAGAGAGATAGACAGAATAGAGTGATGTAGAGTAGAGCAGGGCCAAGGAGGGTAGAGCAAGGCATTACAGGACAAATTAAGGCTGAGTAAGGCAGAGCAGAGTAATGTAGAGTAGAGCAGGACAAAGCAAGGCAGAGCAGTGTAATGTAAATTAGAGCAACACAGATAAGAGTCATGTACAGTAGCTCAGGAGGGAGAAAGATGGAATAAGGCAGAGCATCTTCTAGGACAAGAAAGAGCAAGGCAGAGCAAAGTAATGTAGACTAGATATCAGGGCTGCAGAGCAAGAATGTAGATTCCCAGTTAATAAGAACATGTTATGTAACGTTGAGAAAACGTTTCCTGGAGGTGTGGAAAACGTTTGAAAAAACCTAAATATAACATTATTTAACACAAATTCGTTGACTTCAATTTACGTATACGTGTGTATTAACATTATACTGTAATATTTGAATGTACAACCATATTATAACGTTATTTTACGTTTTTATAGAATGGCTTTTGACTGATAATTACGTTTTAAAAAGTTATTTTACATTATAAAATTGTAACGGAAAACCCTCCTAATAGTAGGGTCAGTTCATGTTGGGAAAATGGGACTTCTTTTGGGATTCGAACCTGTGCAGTTGGGACCCATAGACCAGCGCCTAGACCACACAGCCATGGAGTCATTACTTAGTAAATGGCACTTATAACACTTACTGAAGGATAAACTCCAAACGATACAAAGAAAAGGTAGGGGGCCGTTTGCAAAATAAATTTTACATTAAAGAATTGAGAGGTTGATGAGAGGTTGATTGATCTTTTATTGATCTATTAAAGCACATTTGGTATTAATGACTACATCGAGGACAAAATGTGGAATATATATGGGCGTATAACCATTTGACAATTGATACTTCTACAATGACGTTGATTACCGGTAGTCTAACAATTTTAGTTTTTGATTGAATATTGTGTGATTTTCCCATGATAATGTACCGGTAGTTTACCTTGGTTTATTATGTTACACGATGTACCTCGAATATGATCGTTATTAAGAGCACTTGATCAACAAAAGATAAGGATGACAGTCTGCATAGCAGATGTTTAATGTCACCCTTGTTGTACAAAATCATTTAAATATTATTTCCTCAAAAAATTCCTGTTTCAGCAAGATGACCAGGACAGACAGGACAATACACTTGTGCGTTTTATATCACGACATATTTATACCTATTAAATTTAAATCAAGATGTACCTTTAGTGTTATAGATGTATACATACATGGGGTTTATATGCAATACTTTGACGACAAAATCATTTGTATATTATGAGTGAAATAAAATGAAACAAATCTGAGACTTTACAACGAGAAACTGCAGTCTTGACGTTACTTATATTCGGATGTTTACCGGTATAGTTTTTTCTAATTTAATTTTCATTAATTTCTTAAAATATGAGATACTTTCTGATGCCCTGACTGTGTGGTGAAGAGCATTCCATACTTGAGCCGCATGGACTTCAACACTTTTTTCATAAGAGGCTGTGTGAATTAGTGAGTATTTTAACAAGGGGGAAACCGTGTGCCTAGTCATCCTAGGTCTAACATCAGTAAACTCTGTCTTATGAGCTCTTTTGTACCCATGTAATTCTACATGATACTCCCTACGCTGTTCCAGCATTGGAACCTTTGCCTCTTGGTGGATATATTCAGTAGAGGTTAGGATTGGCATTTTCAAACAATACAATTACAAATGATAAAAAAAAAACTCCTAATGGTAAGGTTAGTTCATTATTGGAAAACGGGACTTCGTTTGGGATTCGAACCTGTGAGGGTAGGACTCACAGACCAGCGCCTAGACCACACGGTCATGGTGTCATTACTTAGTAAATGGCACTTATAACACTTGCTGAAGGATAAACTCCAAAAGTTCCAAAATTAGGGGTATTTTGCAAAAGTAATTTTACATAATAAAATCATGATAAAAAAAACTCCTGATAGTAGGGTTAATTCATGTTTGGAAATAAACCTCCATAAACTAGAAATGCCTTCTAGGCAGACTATCACTTCCTTCATACAGTAGGGGTAACTGGTTAGTCTCTCATGCACAAGACCTTGGGTTCAACCCTAAGTTAGGCTTGCTGCAAGACGTTTTTGACCATGCATATCAAAGAACAATCTCACCGAGAAGCCCATTTAGTCATTGGATATAACATGGTATTGGCTACCATCATTTTTGTGATAAAACAGTCATATAAAAACGTTAAATGACGTTATATAACGTTGCGAATACAAACGTTTTTGGTGAAACCATATAACAATGTGAAATAACGTTTTACATATAACGTAAAATAACGTTATACTTTGTTACATTTTAAAACGTTAAAAACGTTCTTTGTTCACTGGGTTAAAGCAAGGACAGAGACGGGTCATGTAGAGTAGAGCAGGAGAGGGCAAGGTAGAATAAAGAAGAACCGAGTAATGCAGAGTAGCGCAAGATAGAGGAAGAAAGAGTAAGGCAGAGTAAAGTAAACCAGAGCAGGAGGGAGTAAGGCAGGGCAGATTCATGTAGACCAGGGCACAACAGGGAAGAGTGAAGCAGAGCAGAGCAATGGAGAGTAGTGTAGAGTAAGGCAGAGCAAGTTAATTTAGAATAGAGCCAGGCAGATATGTGTCTGATGCCCTATCCAGGAGTCCGATGTCAACAAAGGCCTTAAGCAGCACAGTTGAGGATGTTGATCTCTATGTCCAATCTGTCATAGCTGGGTTCCTTGCAACACCTCATATCAGAAGAGAGATGATCTGAGAGCAGTAATGCAGAACCCTGACAGGATAGCCAAAATATCAGAAGGATGTGCTTGAGAGTTTACACGAGCTGTATGCTCATAGAGCGATGTTATCTGTAACAGATAGTCGACTGGTGTTTGGCAACAGGGTCGTGATTCTGGTTGTCATGACACATGAGATCCTTAGCAGGATTAATGATGGACACCAGGGTGTCTAGAGAGGGCCAGGCTTTGAGTTTGGTGGCCAGGCCTCACTGCGGATGTGAAAAGGATTGTTAGAGCACGTGAGCACCGACAGATAGCCAGACCAACCCAACGAAAGGAGCCACTGCTTCCTACACCTTTGCCACAAGGCCCTTGGCAGAGTGTTGGAGCAGATTTCTGTCAGTTCAAAGGAAAGGATTACCTTTTGTTAGTTGACTATTACTCAAGATGGATTTAGGTCTTACGCTTATATAAGATGACATCAGAGTCAGTGACGAGTAGAATTGAGGATGTGTTTACCAGGTTTGGGTCGCCAAAAGAAGTGATCTCAGACAGCGGTCCCTAGTTTATCTCTGCTGACTTCAAGAAACTGGAGCTGAAGCACAAGTTTAATCATATTACCTCAGGCCCATATGCAAATGGGGAGTCAGAGCGTGCTGTGCAGACTGCCAAGTGGATTCTTAGTCAAACAGACCATTGGTTAGGTCTGATGGTCTACAGAGACATGCCAATAACAGCAACTGGATGTAGCCCATCTCAGTTTATGTTGGGTTGCCATGTTAGGACACCACTGCCAGTGCTTCCAGCAACCTTAGAGCCTAGGTGGCTTGACCAAGAGACTGTTCTCCACAGGGATCAGGTGACTAAGCAGACTTATGCAGAGCATTACAATCATTGACATGCTGTTTGTCCCCTGCAACCAATGCAGCCGGGTGAAAGCATTGTCATGAAGGACGACAACTAGAAGGGCTGAAATTGGCCGGGAGTTATTAGCAGTGCAGCTAATACACCAAGGTTGTATGATGATGCAGACGGAGACCTGAACAACTAGGAGAAACAGACAATATCTCAAACCAGCTATCCCTACTCCGAGTGTGACACCCAAGAAGCCAGTTCGAGACCCGCAAACATACTGTGTGAGTCCGATGCCAGGTCCTATAGAAACACCTGGTGCTTCTGTTTCTATTGATTCAGGGACAAATCAATCAGCAGCTTCTGTCACACCTGAACTGCACCGTTCAAGCAAAAGTGTTAAGAGGCCAGATCGCCACATGGAAAATATTTAGTTTCTGAGTCATACAGTTATAACATACTCATATTGAACAGTCATATTGAAACGTCTATATTGATAAAGGTCATATAACAGAAAACTTTGAGACTGTCGACAAGAGACTTTTGGTAAAGGGGAGATGTCATAGTATTATGTCTATATTATTGACCAGAGACCAGCATTTGCTACTGCTGCTGAACCCTTACTGAATAAACAGAGATGACTTGCACTTTCTAGAGTACAGTGTGTCCATATCTGCATGATATATTAGTCCAAAGTTCCCCAACTTTACATAACCCTCCATCCAGTCCCTTGCCCTGGTCTGGAAGCCTAGAGATCTACAGATACAATGTCATGATCAGAATTTGTACAGAACTACATGATCCTTCAATCATACTTGAGAATACATGTGTCCTATAAAGCATACTCAACATTAGCACAAGATTTAACATACAGTGAAATACAGTGATTTGTGCCTACCTGAAGTCAGGTGAGCATTAAGATGTTGAATCCCAACTGCTTTCTATGCAAACATTCCTGTGACATCATCAATTTGTGTGTCCCACTACCTGTTTCACTATATAGCTAATGTATGTAGTCATCTGACTATGGGTGTCAAAATATGAAGACCAGTACAGTCACTACTGATTATAGGTTTTATTATCAGTGCACATTTGAAATGGGTTGACCCTGGTGGATTACATATGGGCTCAGGGCGATTTGCCTAGTTATAGGGGCCATCATTCAAGGGGGCGTTATTTTGCATTATAAAAATGTGGCATCCCCTAATTGACTACTAATTAAAGAGCCCAATGGCATTCTAGTAATATATCAATTTGTAAGGTTTTCTTTCATTTTGCTTTAACTGACTGCAGGTCTTATGATATTGTGTTAATTTGAATGATACATCTGCACTGATAATAATGGACCTTGACATTTTTTTAATAGTCGTATGAATGTAGCAAAAATGGCTATACCTAGTTAATCGCCTATTTCTAATGTAAGTTAGTCATATAATCTACCTATAGTCGAGTATTGAAATAAGCAAATACATGTTCAAAGGCAGAGCAAGGCAGAGCGAGACAGGTCAGAGTAATGTTAAGTAGAACCAGTCAAAGCCAGGCAGAAAATGGCAGAGTAAAGTAATGTAGAGTAAAGCAAGGTAGGCAAGACATAAAAGGGAAAGAGCAGATAAAGGCAGATGAGAGAAATGTAGAGTAAAGCAGGGCAGAACGGGACAAAGCAGTGTAATGCATAGTAGAGCAGGGCACAATAGGGCAGGGTGAGGCAGAGCAGTGCAATGTCGAGTAGAGCAGGACAGAGTAAGTAAGAGCAAAGCATAATAGGGCAGAAAAGGGCAGACCAAGGCAGAGCAGAATAATATAAAGTACAACAGGACAGATTAAGGCAGGGTTGTTGATGTGGCCCAGAGTGGATTAACCGACGGGCGCCCATCGGGCACTGGGCATTGGGCTTTGGTGTGGCCCCATGTGGGCTGACCATGATGGGCACAGCTCAGGTTTTGGATGGGCTGCCCACTTTGGGCTCAAATCAGTTTTTGCACAGGCTGGCTAAGTTGGTGCCGCAGTACCACCTGATAATTATGGGTTTTAGAATCTGTCCAGAGAAACATGCTGACATCTGATTTTCCTCCAGAAATTACCATTTATTGTACAATTTTATAGTTTGTGCTAAAGTGTAATAAATCTGGGCTCGAGCTGGGTACTTTGAATCTGGGCTGACCCATCTGGGCTCCCAAACATTACACGAGGGCTCACTGCTGGGCAACCTACCTGTGTCCCACTGATAACCCATCTGAGTCTGCCTATTTTCATATGTGAGCAAGCCCATCTGAGCTCTCACTGGCAAACCCAGCTAGCCCAATCAAATCCTATCTGGGCTCACTTGATAATGTTGACTGGGTTCTTTATTTCAGGCAGTCAGCTTAGGTATCACAAAGCGCTATTTTAGTGGCAGCAAAATAATCCTTATAAAAACAAATTAGATCCTATACCTTGGCCACAGGGGCCATTTAACCTCTGACCTGCAGACAAGTCCAAAAACAGTATTTAAATACTGGTATCCCTCTATAGACCACCATTCCGCAGAACTGACGGATACACGATACTGAAGTCGCCTGCAATTGCCGTCGGTGATTATCTCTGGAAACAACACTCTTATTTGGTATACGGTATGTTTATAATTGCCAGAGAGTAAAAAGAACCAAGAGCATGTAGGACTCATGTACTGGAGTCTGAAGGGCGAATGGTGAAAACTTGAGACAAGTTAATTTCTCCCCTGCCCCATTTACATGCAACAAAACACCAGTCAGTTGAGCTCGTATATAATGTAATATAAGCTTACACGTGGGCCTGTCGAGGTATGGATCCGGCCCGGCACAGTCCATTAATTGCCACAATGACTGTATAGGTTTATTTTCTTGCAGCAGTGGCGCGGGCGAGTTGGTGCAATGGGCGGGAGGAGGGTGGGAGCGAGGTCCCGCTGGGGGTTTCTTGAAGCGGTAAGCTGAGGACCGCAATCTCTGATCTAAAAGGATCCGACACGGTATGGGCCTCCAGGTGGCGGAGACGGTATAGGTCTGTGAGTAGTCCCAGCTTGGGCCCCCGCCCTGGAGGAATAGAGCAGGACCCCACCACCCCTAGCTGGCCTCCCACCTGTACATACTGTACATACTGGTGCCCTGTGCACAGCCACTACCAGGTAGACACAGCGCTGGTCTCGACACACAGGTACCACAGGCGGCCGCCCCCACCTACCTCCTGCCTACTCTTATGCCCGCCGCACCGTTAGCTTTGACCTATTCACTTGGTCACCTTGTTGCCTAGAAGAGAAATTTTCAAAACAAATGACTTCCCATGACCGCGGTGGTTGATGATATGGGCGCCGGGCGCCGCCGTTATTACATCTAAACCGGCATATTTTGGGGGAATATCATCAAGCGGTTACATTTTTCTCCCGGATCTCCTTGGAATATATGTGTGTGCTTACAAACTTGGCTATGGAAAGCCCATCTGTTCTCTGCCTATCGTTACCGTAGCAGGGTTTAGCAACCAATAGACATGCCACGGAGCCCCCCTACCTTTAAGACTTGGATCAACAATACCACCACCAGGTTTGTCTTGTGAACAAGCTTGCAACTGGTTCTCAAAAACTTACTACAACTTATATATAAGGTATGTCCTCTTTCTGGTATACCTCTTGATTGTCTTTAGACTATGCTTATTTATAACGACGCTCCTCTTGGTAACACTCACACAGGAAGTATCTCTGTATCGGATTGAATGGGACCCTGGTGAGAAGTATTATAACACAGATCTGGTTAATGATTATTGGGACAACTGGCTGATATGCTTCATTGGTTTCTTTTGAGAGGAGTTATATATAGTTCTGTGAGAACAGTGTAATGGACATGAAATAAATGGATGCGATGAAAAAGAGAGGTATGTCATGTGTCCATTTGCCTTCAGGGTAGTTTTTACCAGTATACCAGTGGTAACTATCTCCGTGTACATAATAAGTCACATTTAGTAGTGATGACATGCCTACATCTGGATATTTTGAATTGGGATTAGATGACCAGGTGGACAACATGATCCCTTTCCCTGTTGTTCCTGCTCAAAATCAATAACATGTTCAGTGTGATAAGGCCCGGTAACACTATTGCACAGCAAAGGCAATTGTTGCACATGTGTGACAGGACCTAAAGCAAAGATCCATTCTAACGCAAACATGTTTTGCAGCAGAATATTCTGTCTTGAGGCCCCACAACAATCCTACAAAAATTGTCTTGACTGCTCAACAGTCCTCCAAGATTTCATGACCGATTTTGTGGTGATTGTCCGTGAGTTAAGGAGCCACACATTACCACACAGAAGTATATGTGGCCGACACTGTCATAGAACAAGCTTGAACATCATCAAACAATATGCCACTAATTCGATAGGTCAGAACATGTACTAATGATTAGCACACTGATGATAATTGGGGGTACAGAGCCCCCCCCCCCTTCTGAGGTCGGAAAGTAGCCGAATTTAAGGGCCTCAGGTCACAAAGTTGCTTTTTTGAGTCCAAAGGTCGCCAGGTCGCCTGGAAAACAACCCAGGTCGCCAGGTCGCGTCTCACCCCTCTTGAGCCACATTATTGCTACATTTATCACTCTAAAAGAAATCTGGCTCATGGTGATGTTTCCAATCCTCATGGCAATAGTGTTATGGCCATGCTATGTAACACAATGCATCATGTCTTTATGATATTTGAAAGGGAAAACTGTATCCACCTCTCCGGGTCTTTGTACTTATAACTTTGATATTACTGGAACTGCCAATATATGGAGTAGTGCAAATGAATAAATACCGTCTTAGATGAATTGAGCTGTTATATACACAACTGGCATTTATAGTCCCCATATAACTATACCATAACAGTGGTATATGGGGTGAAATGTCCTTACTGCAAAGTCAATTATGGCGATATACCACAGAACCGAATAGTATCCTTTTATTTGTGGTAAAGGCTTGGTAATTGCCCCATCACCCAATGCCATAGGGCCATGTTTATTGTAGAAACCAGAATGTGAATGCTGTGAACAGCCTTGAACAGTTCATTATGCTATCCAAGTAGTATAATATACATGTCCCATATACGTGTGTAAATGTACATATATACCTCGAGAATAGCAGATATATTGCACAGAAGGCCTTGCCACCACATATAATTTGGCACTATAATGGAACCATTCTAAGAAGGTTTGCCAATATAATTGGCCATATCTGTGAATTAGGCATGCAGCATATAGACATAAACCAGGGATAAAACTCTCACATTGATTTTGTTTTGTGAAACCCAGCGGGAGTCACCTGTGTCGTGGATTAGCGTTATGGATTATTACTAATAAGGGCAATGGGATTAACCATTATAACTTAGCGAGTTAAACACCACAAAGTATCGAGACAAAATATAGCTATCCACTACCATAGCAATCAAGAACAAAGTTCATGTAGTCATAATTGTTATATGGTATTCGTGTTTACAATATCAAGGTTGTCCATAAACATAGGAGGTACAGTGAACAGTTATCTTGCCAATTTTCTTAATCTTCTGAAAGCATAGTTCGCTATATAAGGCAGTGGTGCTGTCATTCAATGATTTCGCCCTTATGACCCGCGCCAGGTCTGGCCATATTAATCAGGGTAACAGAGTTGACACAGGACTTGAACCGTGGTCATATATCTTTCATACATATAAGCTTATAAGTCAATGGGCATACAGACAACCAGGCATGAACTTCACATGACACCAGGGTCATGTAAGCAGACATCCGTACTGACCCCTATGGACAACATTTGTAGTGTTCATTGCTAAAGGTTGGTATCCTCTCACGAAGTGAATCGTGAGAATCACCTTGTGAAGACCGTTACAGCACGGCATATTAATGCTTTCTGAATAGAAACTAGAAAGAGACGTTCTTCACACCCAGACAGTTTTTACTCTTAATTAATTGTCTGTTGAGTGGCACTCAGAGCGGTGTACATTACCAAGATACCAATTAAAGTCTAACCGTGCACTGTGACTGACTAGACACTGTGACTGACTAGACACAGTTATTATGATGCTTGCTCGGTAATGTACACTATTATTATTAACAGTCAACATCAAAGTGTTTGGGTTAATTGTGACTGACAATACGTTTGCAACGAGGAGACGAGTAGTAGATCGTTATTGAGTTTATATAATTATACTTTATTGCACAAAGTGATTTTCTAAAGATAATGATACCTTTTCAAATGGGTACTAGTACGTGACATGCCATCGTGGATGCTGTAGTGGTTACCGCCCGCCAAAGTACATAAATGCAGTTGAACTTTACTCTCTAAATACCTCCAACTTGCTGAGCGTGTGAGTGAGGAGGGGGAGAGAGAGCTGTGTATGTGGCGAATCGGAACATGGTCTTACTAAAACGGAACAATCAATATCATCTGATTCTTTTCATTGTCAAATTATTATGTAAAGATATAGGCCTTCGGAGAAAAACCCGCAAATGCCCTTATGTGTAAAATGCCCTACATTCAGATGGTCTTAGATCTAACCAAATGAATTCAATTGGCACTTGTAAGTCCTTTCACCCCAAATACCGATGGCATAATGTTTAGTAAAGTATGAAGGGATGTGTCTGAACCCCCAGGGTATTAATTCATAGTACCTCATACGTTAACAGTGGCGTAGGAAAAGGGGGGCCAGGGCCCCCCCTCCCAATCACAGAGGAGGGCGGGCCTGAATGTTTAGCCCCCCCCCCCAAATTTCTTTTTACCAAGACCCTATAATGTAATACACAAAATTTCAAAAAAATTACCTTTTTCATATAGGGACATTGGGGCCTGGCACCCAATCAGAACTAAAGGGGGCTCAATTTTTTTTCTATACAATTCCTATATGAGCGGGTATATGCACTGTCATGATTGGAGGCCAATATTTAAGGCTGGTTGGGTTGCCCCCACCCCAATGAAGATTTGCTTCCTACGCCTTTGGTTAATTAACACATGCAGTCCCCTGATAATCATAGCATGCTTTGGCCTAGGAATAGGTAATGGGCCACATCTTATTATTATTTAGACTAGAGTTGCACTACAGTTTATGCTAGAGTTGCACTATAGTTTATGCAATATAGGTGAAGATTATGTACAAAGTTAATGGGAATTACCTGTGTCTATAGCTGTGTTGTGAATTTAGTACATTGTACTTGTACATCATAAAAATCACTGATTTACACCACACCAGACATTACCCTTCCATACAGACGGTGTAACCATCAAGCTACCCCCATAACCATGCAGGGGTTACTTTGAAATCCAAGGATGTGCAGTAGGTTTTCACCAGCCATACATTAAGCGGTACACATGTCTAATACAGTTGCTCTAATTTGATCTACTATCGGCAAACACTGTGTGGCTGTCTGCTAGTGCTAGCACGCTTTGTATACACATGTTTGTACTCGGCGCCAAGCCAGCACTGCCAATACATATTTCTAAGAGAGGCTGAAGGCGAACCGGCATGAACTCCTAAGTAAATAGCTTATACTAATAACATTTTATGTGTTGGGGGCCCACCTCTGCTGATTCCTGCAGTGGCCGCCGTTGAAGCCGCTATACCTGCAAGGCCCCGGGGTGGCAGTGCAGCCGCTCTGCCATACCTGTCAAAACATGGCAATATAGCACGAAAACCATGGCCAGATCCGCATGCCCATAAATGTGCCTCTTGTGCTGCATATTCCCTAATCTCCACAACTTGACGGCTTATACGGGCATCAGTATTATGTTTGATTGCATTGGGTGTAGTGTATATCAAACTATAGGTTTTCTTTGATAGTTTAGGTACAGTCTATAACTTGTTGTCGGAATGGTGCAGCCTCTTTCTCCCTCAGTTTTGAGATAAGAGAACAAATCCCATCAGTAACAATTGATAGTAGTATATGCAGGTAGTATAGATGACCTTGGATGAACGTCGCCATAACAGACGGAAGGGAAAATATATAGGTCTGCTATCTGTTTCTCTAGGCCTACTCTTTCAAGGTGGCATTTTGAAATTTGTGTTTCATGATGGTACAGGGAATATCAGATTTTCCTTCAGCTTGCATTAATATTATATTCCAAACCATAATAGAGCAGTACAAATATACAGGCGAATATTGATATCCACTAGATCACTATACCTAAGTTAAGCTAGAGTGCTTGAACTGCAAGCAGTGCAAAAGAACGAGGCATGGTGTAGCAACTTGTTTTTTCTAGAATCCCAAAATAGCGTTTGGACTCCAATAAAAGAATCCAATATGTCACCATTTTGGACCAGCAGTTTGCATATGCATACAACTAGATGGTAAATAATCACGTCTTGCTCTGGATGTAGAGTATATATTTGAACAGAACAAAACACATTATGTTCAGGCACCTCCCTCCTACTTACCATGCTACATATGACATGAAAACGTGCACTTCTGCCACTGTCATTGCATATTCTTACACATATAGTCATACTTCTCCATAGACTTGCTGGGTAGAATATAACGTCTATTCTTTGCTCTACTTTAGCTCTCTCTGCACTAGAACTTACACTATCACAACAAGATTTAACTTCAACTATAGGGGGTATAACCCGGGGGTATAACAGCTAAGAATCTGTTGCAATTTGGGCCTAATCTAACACCTAGATATTTAGATACTTTCCGTTGCCCAAGTCAAAAGTTTCTACAATTAAGCATTTCCTCTTGCAATTTTGACATATTTTCCTGAAATCATGGGTATATTGCAATTTCTGTTCCCTACAATGTCTAAATTGCAACAGATGCGCCAAAATGGCATAGATACAGTGGAATATACATCGTAGGGTGGGATTTGCAGTAATAGCACCCTTGCAATAGAACTCTAAGAATATTTAGAGTAAACACAAAGCACCCCAATTGCAAGAACCTCAAGTTGCAGAGGAATAGGAAGCATCATGGGATTTGAGCTTTAGAGTAAGAGTATAAATCATCAGCCTCGATGATCCATCAATGCATCGTCTATGTGGCATGGTATTGGTGTGTCAGGTTACCCGACACGAGCGTTATCCTCTTTTGAACAAAGAAATGAATTGAAATTCTTTTTCGATAAGTCCACTGAGTCCATGCCGTGTCGTGAGCAGCCGACATGGTGCACGAGTTGATTCTGGTGTTATTCTGAGGTAAAACATAGATTGCCATAACATGTAATACACCTTTTTAAGCCATTGTGAGCATGTGTCTGATAAAAGTGTGATTTGGCAATGGGACTTTTTGTGCAAGGTTATCAGATTAACACAGGGGGTATTAGTGTGTTGGCATACTCATAGGAAGGAGCTCTTTGTTAATACGATTGGCCAACATTGTTGGATTGAAGTAAGTCTTAGCTTCCGCTTTGTAAATGAAACCATACAGCTCCCAGTAATGGTTTTCATAGCAGACATAGGTATATCAGTGTTTTAGCCAAAGGTCAACGGCTGTATACATATATATCGGCGTCACATTTAAACTGCTTTCCAACAATAGATATTTATTGCCATAGTTTTATGCAGTCATAAACAATAGACGGATATAATAACGGTATGGTATCGTCTTCTAGGGATATTCTACTGATTGTTGACAAGAATTACTGTGTTATCACATGTTCGTACAAAGAAGGATTATACCAATTCCATCACATTAACTATCAATACAGTTTGTGTCTCATCCTTGGGATGATACCATGAAAATGATTAACAGCATAAGAAAGAAACACTGATTCTACTACCTCATTATGCCAAATACAAATCAACCTTGTATAGGTAATACTTAAACTTGATCCAAAGTTATTGTTCTAGGATCAAATTGACATGAACATCAATGTCTCAGAATAATGTACCTATCATTCCTTCAGATTGATTGAACTCATCCGATTTGATCGAGTCCTTTATGCCAAATGCATTCAGGTTTGCTGCTCATGAAAAATGCAGTCCCTATTGCTACACTGACAAGGGCGGGTCCGGAGGCTGCATACACCCCCTACTGGAGCAACGTGTTGGTAGCCTGGAGCGGGGTACTGGAGGTACTGGAGGTGACCGCCTGCCTCAGCCATACCTACTGGTATTGTTGGTCGACTACATAATAACATTACACAACTGTGTGGCCAGCAGAGTGCTGCAGTGGACTCACAGGTGATTTACCTCCCGACATGTTCACAGGCATGGCTGCCAGATGATGGGCGTGCACCTTGAAGGAGGGATATCCTGCAGAGATCGCCAAGTGCTCACCCATGTGATAAGATGGACCTTGGAGATACCTAAAGGAGATACCTGGTGATATTCTAACCTGCTAGGGTGGGATCCGGAGAGTGGATAACTGGCTGATCATACCATTGCATAGGCACCAGTAGCTCTTACTGCTACCACTGGGAATAAGGAACTCAAAAGGCGCTGAAGACTCCCTGTGGAGCTACTGGTTATTATTGGTGTGAAAGGTAGGTTAGAATGTCATGAACTGAGACCTATCTTCTAACAGCAGTTTATTTTGACTGCAAAATAACCAGTATGCGCTGTAGCACATACCTGGATCCCTTGGGAATGGACAAATATTAGCTAAACGGTCTGCAGGTGTGGATTAAGTTATGCAGTAGTACGCACACGAGCCACGTGTATACCCAGGGTCTATATGGCAACTACTAAGGTAGAGGCTAAGGTGTGCTGAAGTGAACTGTGTGCACTTTATTGACAGTAAGTATGGTGAAGCAATACAGTAGTTCACAAGTCAAACTGAACAGTAGTAGTGGATGTGTCGCCCTCACTGTGGCCAAAAGGCAGGCTCCACATTCTCCATATACCAATATCAGTTATAACTGTTTATTTCACCACTCAAACAATACCATGATTACCTAGGTGGTGAGGTTTGTTTTAGACAAGCTGGCCTAAGGCTTAGTTTGCCACCATAAAGTGTCTGGCTAGCTTTGGTCAGATCGTCCCTTATACACTCCACCTGCAGGCATAGGATTTTTGGCCATGCTTGCCACGGGCCCATGACTGAGTAGATATGGAACTGGCCTCAAGAGGTCTGGTACAGGCAGGCATAAGGCATTAATGCAATTGCAGTACGCAGCATAATCTACCCCTCCAGCTATATAACATATAGCTCTATCACATTTGACAGCCGTTCTATATGTACAGGGCTACGTGTGCAGCACAACGTATAGCACAGTATAGACTAGCTATTTAAATTTGTAAAGTCATAAAAAGTATAGCTTTGTCAGGTTACTTTTGAAATTGTCGATATAAACAAATATGTGATCCCGTGAAGATCTATCTATTAGAACTGCCTAATGGTATTCAATTCACGTGAATACAAGTGTCACCATTCTTAGTCTTGTGAAGGGCACGAATGTTTTAATAGTGTCACCATAGTTAGCCAGGAAGGATAATGATGTGTTCCTAGAGAGGCATAATATCGATATCAGTCCAACCTTAGACATATTCCTATTTAGGATACATTTAGCGTTATTAAATATATGCTAGACAGAACGCACTCGTTATATCACATTAAATCATTATGTCAGGCAGATACAAAGCATTATGCATGTCGATTGAAATGTTCTGGCTCGTTTAATGTTTCTAGCGCTCGCACATACATATACTGTATAGGCCTATGTATCGTAACCATACCGTCGTCTCTGGTAAGAAGTATAGATGTAGCTAACTTGACATAGTTGATGTTCGATTTTGTGTAAGTTGCTAGAGGGGAAGTTAGATTTAAGAAGGCTATAATCTATTACGAGGGTGCTTTCCGTACTTCCTCTATACAAGATAGACAGGAAGAGCTGAGGATCATAGAGGGGAAGTGGTATTGAATTATTGGCACAGTTCATAGGACATTGGGATCAGATGAAGGATTCAGATGTAATAGCATGTAGTGCACTGTTGATGGATGTACAGTATAGTATTAGATTGACCCACTACAAATATATACATGTTAATATGGCTACGAGTGTTAACTGCTCAATGATGCTCAGGGATATTTTACATATGTATTTCATATCGGTGTAAAAAAAACATGACGTATACAAAGCTACACAGAGAAAAAAAAGTGAGAGTCAGCATGTGTCGCCTAAAGCACCCGGCTCATGAAAGTCAGGTTGACTCTGATCGTAAAGAGGGCCCAGCATTGACTGACTTTCATGTCAATGTGAGTCCAGCATTGCCTGACTTTCTATCCAAACAGGGTCCTATATTGCCTGACTCATCTGCAAGAAAGTCAGGCAATGCAGTGTCTGACTCTCATCTCAGAGAGATTTCTTTTGGTATGAGAAGACATAAAGACATTGATCCCATTTATATATCCTGGCAACATAAAGAACTTACACGGCTCGATAATAACTATACATCACCAGCAATAACGTATAAATTCATCGACCTGACCTATTATAGTTGAACATTATAATTATGCCCTGAGGGAATAGACCTTTTATATTCACTAGCCCCTTACTGAAGCACTCGAAAATCCCATTCAGAAATACAGTTGTCCTGAATAGGGAAAGGTGTGTCATCACAGACTATAAGTCATTTAGGTATGTATGGGAACATAGAGGTACATGCTAATTGACCCTCATTCCAGAGTCAAACATTGCCTGACTGTAGAAAGAAAGTCAGTCTGACTCTGGTATGAAGAGTTGTCTTGCCGGGCTGTCAGTCAAAGATCAGGCTGATTCTCAGAAAGGAGTAACTTTACGTAACTTTTAAGGAAGGCTCAGCCTGACTGTTGTTTAATGGAAATGTATGTCCAGAAGACCCTCTTACCTGATCCTGGCAGTTATATGCATGATGGAGAATGAAGTACACTGTTTTACTGCTAGTCTCCAACATGACAGACATATCTAAATCTGGACTCGAGTATAGTACGCCTGAGAGAGAATTTGACAGACAATTATGAGCGTTATTGGCCAGCCAAGGAGCCAGCAGTTTCGAAGTAGGGGGTTTCTGACCATTTCTTACCCCCTTTCACATAACCATCCATGTTTGACCTTTTTAGGGGTTGTCAAAAGCACCCGCCGTTCAGCCACGCCCCCTGAGGTCGGAAAGTCGCAGAAATTAAGGGGTCCGGGTCACAAAGTCGCTTTTTTGGGACCCTTTACCATATTGTCCTTTTTGCCCAAAAGTCGCTAGGTCGCCTTTATTATTGCCGTAGGTCGAAAGTCGCCTCCAAAACGGCGCAGGTCGCGAGGTCGCTTTTGACCCATCTGCAGTCACTTACAACATGAGTTCTGAGTGCATTTCCGAGAAAGGGTTCTACAATCTGATGTTTGTCTTCAACGTGGCAGACTACTGTGGCAAGCCATTTGTTAACCCTCGTTATCAAAGTTTAAAACTCTGATATCAGAGTAAGAATTTAAAACTTTGATATCAGACTTTAAAACTTCGATATCAGAGTTTTTAAACTTCGATATCGGAGTTCTGGTACTGCCCATCCCTTCGATGCAAAAACCGTTCTGAAAGAAAGATGGAATTACCATTATAACATTACAACGGCCGGTTTCCATGAAGGAAACTCCCTCAGTATCAACTCTTGTGACAACTAATGGTCGATCGGCGTAACTCTGTTGTGCCTATATATTTGCTATACATTGTTCAATGGCCAGCCTTGTGATGTAATGTCTGCCCACAGCTAGCTAGTGTTTGCATCTACTCACCTGATCATAATACTCACAAGGGATACGTGTATTGGATGTTGCTATGGCGACATGTATGAGGCATGTACCAAGGCATCTATACGGTTTCTCCTCAGCAGCAATTATGTCAGGGGTAATGGTGATCATTTAGTATTTCATAAAACATCATTTGAAATGCAGTTATCTGAATTGTCATTATATAGTTAATAATTACTATTCATGTTTGAACCATATTTTTTTATATCCCCGCCCATTAAAGATGGAAGTGATACTGAGATTCCGTGAAATTTATAACAATACGTAATCTAATACATAAAAAAAAAAGTTACTTTCACCAATGGACTCGTACACCATTTGAGTACAGCTCAAGTTGAGGGGATCACGACTCAAGGGTCAGTGGGGATTAAGGCAATGAAATCCGTTCCCCACATGGAGTAAGACTGGATCCCTAGTCCACACACTTACCTAGTCTTGTATACAGGTACTAATCTCTACCAACAAGGTGTCGTTAGTGTACGGACTGATTGAGGGAAACACCTCTGGGCTGAATCATGACATGGTCCCCTCCCCTTAGACCTTCCTCCTCAGCACCACGACTATAAACATGACCACAGTAGGGGTGGTTTACACTTTGTGTGTGTAAGTAATGAACTTGGTCAGGCGGTTCCACCATTTACCTTAGCTGATGTCACTGTGCGTTAAGGTGATTTGCATTAAGGAGATCTGTAGGCCGGCAATCGGGCTACCATGAAGGCATTAACAGGAAAAGCAAGTGGTGAATAAACAGGACTTTACGTGGTTTAGACCAACGTTGTCATGAGAGAAAAGGGCATGGCATGCCCCCTCAAGTTAATTCACAAAGTCCAGACATTTTTGACTCACAGTATATCATTATAGCTCAGATCTGTATTTACAGTTTATCATTGCAAGGAAAATCATATAGATTTAGATTCTAAAAGGTAAAATGTGGTACATATCAAGACAACATTATCATAGCTCAAATCTGCATCTGCTATCGTTGGGGTTTGGACATTCATTTGGGGGGACAGGTCGATGATAGGTATTCTCTCATGAAAAGCATGAACTCGTGAAACCATGAAAGATAATATCCCTAAATTGGGTATCAGAAATAAACAGGTTTTAAGGTTATTAGGGACTAGATTCAGACATCAGTAAAGGCATGGTTTGAGTGCCCAAATGAGCTTAGGCTGAGCATAATTTCGCTCCAAGTGCTCACTATCATCTCTGCCTGATCCTTCCACTTCTCCTGTAAATTCAAATTATGTTATCAATTAATATATTAAGATAGGTACCTAATAGACGAATTCTGGCAGTTTCTCTTCAACCATAATATCATGGGAGAAATTCAAATAAGCCCCATGGCAGGAACTTTTTTTTTTGTATAGGTGGGCAGGCATTGTGTAAAAAAGCGGAAAGCAGAAAGGAAAGCAGGGCGAGACAGAGAGCAGGGCTAGGCTTAGAAAAGGCTCGTCTGCCTTCCCCTAAGTCAAAATTCATTGGTCCCTAACGGAACTGGCCCACGGGCATTCAACCACGCAATTAATATATTCAGATAATAGTATCATGTATTATACAAGTGGCAAGCTATTCGTCAATGAAACCCTTATTTAAAATAGATTAATGTTGCCGTATTTGCATTTTGGACCACAAAGCGTTCACTCTATAGTAATCATGATTAAGGAGTCAAACGCTTTTAGATTCCTAGTCACGGCTGTTTTCCTCAAGGAGCTGGGGTTGTCTGAGAGTTAACACTAGAAAACAGTGCATACTTTCCTCTCCCTTTGTTAATTATATATAGGTATCCACTATAGACCTTCAGGCTTTAGATAATCATTATTTTTTGGACATATATATTATTGAATAATTAAAGGGAAACGTACAAAGTGTTTCCTCTACGTGTATCAGTTAATACTCCAGGCAAACTGCAGGCGCTCACCTGGTTAGGGATGCAGACAGAGTGGCACCACTACTTAAAGTCAGACTGTATGCAAATCATATGCAGTAAAATGGCGCAATATGTAGAACCCAACATGCTGCCCTGCAGGACTTCGCATGGGACATAAATAATGACATTTTGCTCTTGGAGGGATAGGTTGTGTACAATGTTAAATTGGCTCTGTTCATACTCAGGTTTACCGCCATTTTTATCGCTCGGCCACCCTCCCCCAATAAATGCGCAGCTTCATCAAAATACCACACACATAATACTTAATAGAGGGACGCTGACCACACACAAGTGTAGACTAGACCCTGGTACAAGATCAAACAGACTATCATATAGATATAGAGACCCCTGCTCAGCTCCACACAGACCACACGCCGACCTACTTGTAGACCAACTAGAACCTATATGGGAATTCAGTACAAGTCCGAACAAGGACTATAGTCCCCCCTCAGTCCCAATAGACCTAGCCCTATAGGCATGTAATGGTTCTACCCACTCACCTACCACCCACGCCATAATCCTAAACTACACACACATAATTATAGGCTCAATTGTTTGTTTTTATTTGGACGTCCTGCTTTGTTCTTACATTTCATAATGGTCATGAAGAGTAATGGAATTGGATGAATTTAATGGAATTGGATGAATTTATCAATTGATGTACTCAATGTACTCCTAATGGTCTGTCATCTCAGCCATAATGCCTTAACCAAAATCTCTAATACCAACAACACATAGAGCTCATTGAAAGAAGGTGTAGTTGACTTTGTTTGTGTACAGCAGGAAGGAAAATGCTCTCCATGAAATCAATGGTAGCAGGTTTATAATTGAGAATTGGTCTTTTCTCACTTGTATACCTATAGCCCACACCCCTTACCTACAAGGTGTCAGGTACTGGAGGAATACTGGGGTAGATGTTGAATGACTCAGCTGATTTTTATACCAATACATGTTAAGCCCTAACCCTAATAGGCAATATGCATTAGCAATTAAACTAGGAGACCCCTCTCCCTCTCTCTCCAGGAATCCATAGTGGGGCATTTTACGTACTGATTCCAATCATTTGATTTTTGAACAGCTTGGTGTATACGTAATGATTGACACTTGTATAGGGTGCATGGTTTAGATACATATGTGGATATGCTATAGACTAAATTCATATCCTATTAATGAGAGGTGATATGTGATGCTTATAAGCACTATTCAACATTTATGAAAATATTATGTTATGTGAAAATGAAATGTTCAGTCCCTACCTTATACCTAAAATGTGAATGCACCAATGGAGGTGTTTGCATCCCAAGAAGAGTTTATAACCGTCTCACCGCCAGAGTTTTGCCAAACAATTGAAAGGTTATGAATTTTAAAGACTGAAATGAGGTGTTACCATGGCTACTCATTAAAAGGTCTTTGTGAACCTAAATGGAATATGGGATGTGACAGAGGATCGCATGGGCTTTAAAATGATACCAAACATGTGGTGCTAATTACAATGTTATAAATATATCTATCTAGCGAAGAATAATTGATTTAGAATATGGATCAAAAATAAATATCATTTTGAAATGTCACCAAATGAATGGTATGGACGGAATGATCTGTAGGAATGGTATATAGACAAATGCCAACGCCCATTGATACCGCCTCTGCTGTATTTCACGAGTGGGAGCTGGGGTAGTATCCCACGAAGCCGCAGGCTGAGTGGGATGCGCCCCAGCCCCCCTAGTAGCAAACACACTGTGGCCCCGGACGGGGCCAGACTGTGTTTGCAAGTCTGGCCAGGAGTGGGCTAACCGACGGGCTCCCGTCGGTTTAGGGCACTGGGCTTTGGTCTGGCCCCGTGCGGGCTTCCCATGTTGGGCGCAGATCGGGTTTTGGACGGGAAGCCCACTTTGGGCTCAGATCAGTTTTTGGACGGGCTTCCCACTTTGGGCTCAGATTGGTTTTTGGACGGGCTGAAAGTGGGTTCAGATCGGTTTTTGGACGGGTTGAAAGCGGGCTTAGATTGGTTTTTGGACGGGTTGAAAGCGGGCTAAGATTGGATAATTATGGATTTTTAGAATCTATTCAATCATTCTCCAATGATTTCTTGTTTTTGTTGAACCAGATATCCTAGGTCCTGCTAATCAACCCAAGGCATAATCATACTCTTCCAACCCAATAATGGAAGTATCAAGCAGGCCTATTATCATCAGATTTGAGCCACATGCAGCATAGACAAGTGTCTATGGTGCACATTGGCCTTCAAAGCCATAGTTCATACCTACATGGGGCACATGAGTCTTGTATTAAGATTGTAATGCCACAGAAATAGTGTTTACACTGGATAGCTGCTTAGAGAACCTCCTTTTCATCACTCAAATATATATTCTATCTTATTTCCAAACTGTGAGAACATCTATTTATTGTTTCCTATTCTACATCACTTTAACATTTTATTGTATTATTATATAATGTCAATTTCATCTGGCTTTGTTGGAAAACTCTAGATATTGTATAGTAGTGACATCTGGTGTCAATCATCAGAACTATTAGACCAGTTGCCCTGTCCAAACCCAACCTCAGCCCTCATCGGCCCGAAGTGGGCTAACCGACGGGCGCCCGTTGGTTTAGGGCACTGGGTTTTGGTGTGGCCCCAAGTGGGCTGCCCGAATTGGGCTCAGAACGGGTTTTGGACGGGTTTCCTGTCATCTGGCCAACATGAACCCAAAGCGGGTAGCCCTCTTTGAAACTGATCTGAGCCCAAATCGGGCAGGCCACTTTGAAACTGATCTGAGCCCAAAATGGGCAGCCCGATCGGGGCCACACTTCAGCCCAGCCATCTGCCCAACATGAAACCCAGCTCAGTTTTGCCCGACTTCAAACAGCCAATCCGAGCTAAAACCAAATTGGCCCCGTGCGAGCTTGCTACTAGGGCCCCACGAGTGAAATACATCAGAGCGGTATCAATGAAGTTGGCATTTGTGTTTATTTTTTATTTGAAGCCATTTAAGGAAGGAAAAACAATGTTTTCTTAACCCATTGAATACAGCCACATTGTATTCAATGGGGGGCATTGAATACGGCCATTCCAGTACTTAAGCATAGTAAATCTTGTATTTCAAAAAAATAAAGGAATGGATTATGTGACACCAATCTATGATCCTATATTTAAATCTACATCCCAATATATGATCATCTGGATCTGCAGCAAGAATTATGAGAGATGGTTATTGTTGTTGAACGGATGTAGGCCATTCTGAAATAATTAACGAATTGGCCTTCATACATTGATTATAACATAAGAGATATTACTTTGAGATGCAAGATTTACTATGCGTAAGTACTGGAATAGCCTTATTCAACGCCCCCATTGAATATAGTGTTTCCGTATCTCATGACCTGTGACATCCTCATGATTTCTGACGTCACACGCCAAATTTAAAGTAAATCTTGTTGATTCCCCTTCAATTTACATCATAAAAACAGTAAAAAAAAGAATGTAAAGGTCAAATCCCACAACACGAAAAAAAGTGTTGATTATTGACATAAAAACAAGGGGCAACTGTTGCCAATATTGTAAATCGCAACACTTGTCCCATAATCTTATGCCTCTCCAAATCCCACTGTAATCAATAATAAGCAAGCAAGTGTTGCCTACAGGACTGGTTAATGGATCTAGTTGAGGGGAGTTACCCAGTAAACACAACAACGTTGGTCAGACGTAAATCTACGTTGAATTTTGGTCTGAACTACGTAATTTTAGTAGGTTTATCAACGTCAAAACATTAAGGTTTATTTACCAATCTCAAACCTGCAGGTCTGATTTACGTAGCTCCTGAAGACGTAAATCTATGTTTAGCACATTACATATAATTCTACATAGTGGGACTCAGACACAGACTTGTAATATATTGCAGACAAATTTACATTTACAAACAATATTCTTACAAAGTAACTACTTTAATTTTCAATCTCATCTCATTCTACATAGTATATTCTTGTAGTTCAATTGAACAGCCTGACAGTATAGATCTGTTGAATAGTTTTGGCTGCAGAGAGGCTTTGTATTTCTCCCATTACCACCAATGTGGTGTCCTCAGAGTAAGGTGCCTCAAAGCACCTATTCATACACAATACTTTGATCACCTGTCCTTTATATATAAATGTACTATTGAATACGGTTTATTTGCATGATATTGAATTCATAATTAATGAGAATTTACTGCTTGAATGTGGTAGATTGGTTAAAGAGCTGTAATATTCTCTCCATAATTGATAGTGCTGCCACCTAGTGTGACACGGAAAAGTCATCTACCCAAGTGAAGTTGAAAAGTTACGTCTTTTAACGTAGATCTACGCAGAATTTTTACGTCTGAATGAGGTAGATCAACGTAAATCAGACGTCTACATCTGTTGAACGTAAATAAACCTTAACGTTTTGACGTCTACAAACCTTCCAAAATTACCAATCTCAAACCTTTTGGTTGGACATCTACCTAGAGAAACCTCTGAGCTACGTTGGAACTACGTAGGGTGTTTACTGGGTACTTCATGTTATGATTTGTCTTGATTATTCCCTTTCAACTAGCCTAAAGATATCTGGAGTGTCCCCCCTGTATAAACAAAATCAACGGCATATTCTAATAAGCAACATATTTGAACATAATTGGAGCAAAATATCTGAATGTTTTGATATCTTATTTATCATAATCACAAGACTTAGACAAGGGTTATAACCAATATTGGGCTTGTTTTATCCGATATAACCACCAATATTGGCTAAGTGATCAGGATTTCACAATAAACTACATTTGTCAGCCCTCATTCGCGTTGTGGGATTTGACCTTAAAGTCCAACTCCATGGGTTCCCTTTCATCATTCTCCACTCGATGGCCCTCGGGCAGCATCTCACTCGACCCCCTGAGATGCGACCCAAAGCCCAATGAGTAAAGAACGATGAAAAGGGAATCCATGGTCGTTGGCCTTTGTCTATGTATTTCTTAATGCCTATACTAATATGAACAGTAGATATAGGTAAAGATAGTGCATAATACAAGCAAGCCATATTACTGAGACCTTATATCCAGAGACCTTACCACAAAATGCCTGCAACCAGTGGATTGGTACACACAAGATGCATTATTCTACCCTCTATCGTAGAGACCTATAAAGGTTGACCCTTTGATCAATAGCTGTCTTTGTCATAACCAGTACAAGGTATAGTGTATATTGATCCCAGGTCAATCGCAGTTGCCTGTGTCTATATGCAAAGGCGAATACATAGAGACGCATTGGCAAGTGGTTCAAGTAAGGCTATTCATACAGTACATGTATACATAATTAGAGTTATACGTGGAAGTACGCATTGTGTGGGTGAGTCAGATTGACTGAAGTTGTTCTGCTCAAGCTTCCCATTGATGCTGATAGTAATATTAAGGAAATTTAGGGAAGTACAATGCAACAACCAACAAGGTAGAGCACGTATAGGGAGACTACATATTTAGGATGAATAATTTCTCATATTTTATAAATAATCATAAATGAAGAGCATTTAATTGAAAACATTGAAAATATTCATGGTGTCAGGACAACCAACCCCCATACGCCCCCCTCCACCCTGCCAATGCTTCCTAATATGTGCCTCAGGGATATCTCTCCCCCAGGACATCTCCCCCAGGACATCCGCCCGGCCAACATCCTTCCAAAGATATTTAATCATATGATTTCATCACTGTCAAATAGCTTGGGTGTCAACATTGGTATATAAATTAGTTGAAACGTTGGCTAAAGTTGGCTTTAGCAGTTATAACTATCTTATCCATAATCTGTTCATCCTTCTACACCCCCTACAAAAGCAAAAGTGTTTTTTTAGATACAATATAGGAGGTGGCAATAGATGGAGGACCTTTACAGGAGCAAGTAAAACATGGCCTAGTGGCCCTCGAGAAGGGTCCATCCACCCTGCCCCCCTCATCTTGATAAATGATATGATTAGTTTGGGGGCAAATACTATTGTAATGGGAGAGGGGGTATAAAATGTTCTAACGGGTAGATGACCAGGCGGATGGAGGGGGAGATGTCTCGGGTGCAAGTTATGCCATATTCCTACGCAGTTAGCCCTGTGATCACATACCTTATTATTTAGCCGAGCTATATCCATAGCAGTTAACATGTTCTATCCATTATAGAGTTACAACTATAGTCTATATTGCCAGTGGCCATTTTTATGGTCACTGGTACTATCTAGATAATTATGTGCAATCCATATAGTTATATTCCTTCTGTTTGGACAACAAATATAGCAGTAATGGCTTGCACCCGTTCAGTAGGTCAGGGTGTCTAGTTAACACCAGCCGCCATTAGACTTTGCCACAAGAATATAAGACTGCTTTGGCACAACAATTAGGTACGTGGTGTATTGCCTAGTGATATAGATCTGAGTACAGATATGTATATCTGAGTACAGATCCTATTCAAATGTAGTTTTTAATGGATAATAAATATTGTCTATTTGTAACAATATGAATATCTTGTATAATGTACACCTTCCGCCCCAAATAGGTGGCCTATGCTAAGCTAAATATGGATGTGTAAGGTTCACCTAACCGGAGGTATAATGTCCAACAATACTTAGAGGTTCATATTATATATATACACCACCAGTCAGCTGGCCAGCTTTTCTCCTGCACTTATAGGAGCACCTAGAGGCATTAACTACACCTAAACCGATCATGCCACCCTCCCACCTCTCTAGTCCAACTAGCCCAACATCCAGTAGGCCGATAGCGGTTTACACAAATCGGTTTCATGTTGCACTCGGTTAAAGGGGAAACGCTTATGTGATTTTGCATCGGGACAAACGGATCTCTCAGCCATGATCAGGATGATCTGCTTGGTTGCAGCATGGCTGGGATTTGCTAGAGAGGGAGGTAATAGTGTCATGGTAAAGCTGTTTGTGAGGTAGGAAGGTGCGCCATGTTGAGGCTGTTTGTCAAGTATCGTGTTCTAGGTCCCATGCCAGTATATCACCCTGTATGGCATTATATAAGGGACTAATATGTGTGGTTGAAGGGTCAGGAAGGTCTTAACGGCTTATATACTATTGTACTTCCTTAAGCCCTCTGTTCATATTAACTTCCGGGAGCGCACTGAAGTCAAAGAACTGTATATATTCTTCTTCATTCCTCAGTAGTCTCAAAATTTGTTAGAGCTCCTTTGTTGCTTGGAATACTCTATTGATGCTGTATCCCTGACATCCAATGGCACCCCTAAGGCAGCTTGTGTTTATAATTACCAGAGGGACAAAATGAAATTACGTCTAGGCATAATAACAGTTGCTATTGTGGTACTGTTTTGGATTGGCCGCTTTTTGTAGTTTTCATCTTCCTTGTGTCTTCTCATTGTTGGTACTAATTATTAATTTATCCCCCACCTCCACCCCTCTAGGGAATCCTCCTATGCCAGAGCCAAGCAGAAGAATGGTTTCAGCACGCAATCGACTATCGACGAAATAACCCCTCTGCGGCGTACCCTATACTGGGTATGGCATCTAAAGGCACCCTACATTGACCCAGTCTTTGATAGACACAAGTGGTCGGGCTAATAATCTATATAGGTGGCAGTGATTGGATGCTGTAAGATATACCAGGGTTGTATATGTGGGTGTTAAGTGAAGGGTAGAAGGTGTTGGCAGGGTGGACAGTGGCCGGTAAGGGGTCTTGGTGTGGTGGGAATAATGAGGAGTTTGGGGTGATGCTGGGGAAGGGGTGGGGCGAGTCTGGGGTAGCAGCAGCAGCAGCAGCAGCAGCTTTGTGTACAGGTAGCTATGGCTAATGTCCTACAAACACTATAGGACCAGGCGCCGCCTCGGTAGTCCCTCGCAACGGGGCCATGCAGCCGCTTTATATACCTGCTGAACTTAGAACTGGTCAACTACTCACGTAGACCATGTAAATGGAACGTGTTTTTTTTACTGGTGTTGTTGGTGTTTTTGTCTACCCCAGACAAACACCTTCCACCATGCCTCCAGAACGTTAGTTGTGTAGAGGTATGGAGGGTCTGAGGCTGGAGGAGATTACCACAGGAGTGTGTCAGCTGGAAGGGGTGAGTATAACCATGTATACAGACTCCATGTCAGTACACGTGTAGGCCTATATACTGTATTGATATATTATAGAGCTCTGTAAATCAAAGTGTACTCACTCAAAGTCTTTGCCGTACGATCGAATGTGTAGCATGAAATTGGTGGATAAACTAAATACATTGTGCTAGAAAAAGTTAAGAGAGAAAGTGGCCTAGTTTAGCAGTAATCTTAAATATGGTGGGGGGGGGGGGGGGGGTACTGACTATACCTCATCTTTTAGTCACGGTACTTAGTAGATGCCATAATGCAGCATGGAAGAGATTGAGTCATGACGGCTTGTTTAATTCTAACCATGGCAGCAAGGGGTGATTGCATTGGACGCTGACGGCGATAAACCCATTAATGGGACTTGGCAGCCGGCCTATAGTACATGTTGTTTGAGTGGTCAACATCTACTTCTACTTATAAAGAAATAATTTGGTATATTTCAATCAGTCATGCCTACCGCATCTATGGTCTCAATTAACCGATATCTTACATAGACATGTACTGAACTGACACTAGAACGAATTAAACTCTTCATGTGCAGAAGCAACTATAACTATATTGTGTGTTACATTTATATATGCAGGGTATAGAGAAATAACATTTACATTATGGAATTTTGTTACACATATTCATCCTATGCCATGTGTGTATGGGTACCTAAAAGGGGGCTGCTCACAGTTGACCAAGTAAATGTCAACTGATCTAGGACTGTTGGAATGGTGGACAAACCGTTCACGATTTGAAATTGGTTTCTCCATTCGAAAGCTAACGTGAATTGGGTTCGACCAACAACAGTTTAATGAGAGTAATATCGAGCAAATAAACCTGATTTGGCGACAAAGACAGAGCTTTACCGCCATGGCAAGTCCTATGCCCACATGGGCAGGAATTATAAAGACAGCAACAAACAGAATTGGATGTTGTATGTAAATTGTCGTAGATCGGCAGGCACACATACGGAGCTGCATGGGGACCTATTGAGTGGGACCCTTCACCTGCTTTACAATGCATAACAAAGTATGTGCATAGCACCACAAGGACCCATTGCCATGCGCCATATGGCAAACACACCAAGTACCAGGTATGGAGAACCTGTGGTAAATTTACCCTAGCTACATACAGAGTGGAATTCCATCGAGGTTTAGGCTTTACTTTATTTACCTAATGACAGGTGGTTTAATAGAGGGTATTCCTAGTATAGGTCATAATAATGATGCTGCAATGACTACAATTGTAATGGTCATGCTAGTCTACTTTGTTGTCAGCCTGACTCTCTTTCCAGGAAAAGAATGACTGTGGTTAACATGACTTCCTTTCGAGAGAGGGGTGGATTCTCTCTCCATGGTCCAGCATTACCTGAAGGGGAGTGAAGCAAATCAGGACTAGCCGTCTTTCACTATGCATGTCTGACTGAGGGAAATTCCAGAATTGCTAGATTCTCAAAGGGAGTCTGCCAATGCTGGAATTACACTCTTCAAATGCTGAACTCTTTATCCCAAGAGCCTTAGAAATGAAGTAGGGAAATACCGCACTGTTTGAAATAAAGTCAGGCAATGCAGCATTGCAGGACTATCTCTATCTCCAAAAGAGTGTTTTGATTTGAGACAGGTGCTATGATTTTACTCATTTGAATCTTACACCGACGTTTAGGTTTATATGTCACTTTCATATTGATGTGTGGGTTATCAGGATGGGGATATCAATGCTGCGTTTTTAGCGATGAAAATGAAGCTGGATTTAATGGCCCCTATCAATCTCACAGAATACAGAATAATCCTCTTCATTCTGGGCCAGATGCCTCTCCTTTATATGTAGCCTGCGTTACCACATCTACCGATGTTGATTATTTATACCTGCTACATTTTGCATCTATCCTCTGCTGATCGGCTATATATTTAGGGACAGAAATGTGTTGGGTTCAAATTTCCCAGCAACGATCCCGGTACAGATCGAGCAGAGTGCTTCTCTAATAATCTTGATAACCCAAAGGTGGGGGTGCAGAGGGGTCCCCCCCTCAGGTCGCAAGGTCGTTTTTTTAGACCCTTTATCCTGTAATCAATTTTGTGCAAAAGTCGCCAGGTCGCTTAAATTATTGCCCCAGGTCGAAAAGTCGCCTGGAAAACGGCCGAAAACGGCCCAGGTCGCCAGGTCGCCGAAAACCCCTCTGCAGTCACAAAGGTGGTTATGCAACAACATCGATAGTTACATGTATATCCTACCCACCTTGGATCACCTTCGTGCAAACGTACTATTCACTACCCTCTACCCTACTGACAATATTAATCAATGCTTTCCACAAAAACGGTACCCCTCTGAATTTGCAAGAATTTGTAAGAACAACTTCAGTATTATATTCTACACGTGTATTTACTGTCCCCTTTGTTTTACAGGTCACTAGAAAATGAAGGCCGGCGGGGGTAGGGGTAGCAGGGTGAGTGAGCGTCGACGGACCACGTGACTAGCGTCCACTAATTCCAGTGCCTGCACTGCGCCTGCCCTCGCGCGTGCGCACTAGAAGTCACCAAGATGTCGTCGTTGACGGCGCAGGACGCCCAGGGCGTGACGCCCCTGATGCAGGCGGCACAGAACCAGGACGTCTCAAAGGTCGACACGCTCCTCAAGAAAAATGTGAGCAGCTCATGAGTTGTGCTATTTTCTGTAAAGAAATCGCTATTGGTGATTGCTACTGTCTACATGATGCAAAAATGCAGCCCTGGCGAGTAATTCAGCTGTGCTGCATTAAATCATCATGGTGACCCCATGGTCGGTATGATGCATGAATGCAGCCCCAGTATACGCTGCTCCAAAAGAACTGATACAGAAAAGCAGACGTTGTAAATGAGAATTCACAAATACTTTCTAGGAAATACAATCCAAAACCTTTGTTAATGGTAATACCACAAGGGGTCCGGGATATGACCAATGTTGATTGTGTTTATATTTATATCTTGTGTAATTGCCATGCCTCAGTTTAGATAATAGCACCCCTACCCTGATACAAATGTTCTTAACCTACACCAATCATCTCAACGTCAATCCATACGCAATTTAGTAATACAATTAAATATCCCATCAAGTGCATGGGTTTCTCGATACGAGCAACGTGCAACCAGACAATGTATCATTACTTACCAATGACGTACTACCCTTCAGGTGCCACTGTCCACGACAGACAACACCGGCAAGACGGCGCTACACTACAGTGTGGAGAATGACTCCCCTGAGGTGATGCAGAAGATCCTAGCCGCTGACCGCTCCATGTTGGAGGTCAAAGACAATGACGGGTACACACCCCTCCAGCTGGCCACCATAGCCGGCAACAGGCCGCTCATAGAGTCACTCATCGACAACAACGCTGACGTCATGACGACAGATAATGAGGGACACACACCCGCTCACTGGGTCACAGGTACGTCACAAACTGCTTACTCGTCACTGCAGCCTAAACAAGTTCAATTCTAGTTGTTCCATGCCCTATTCAAGTCACGACACATTATTCCTTCATCATGATAACAGCAAGTGTATTTATACAGGCAGAGCACACGGTTAGTTTGTCCAGCAGACGACTTCCATTCGACAACATGGGTGGAATGTACCACTGGCAATTATAAATTGCTGACTGCCTAATTAACGCGCGGCAGTGCGCAATCAACGCAGTGAAGTGTACAATCAAGGGAGGAAGACACGATGGCGGCAGCTTTCAATGTGGCATTTAAAAGGGTCCTTAACATTGAGACACCGAAACTGTTTTTCTGACAGTGTTTGTGGTCTATTCAGATTGTTCATAGTTTATTTAGATCGTCCATGGCGATTATTACAAAATACCCAGTGTCTTAACATCGTCCTTGGTGTCTTTACATCGCTGACGAATAGTGTAGAAACTGTTCTCCAGTTTAAATATGTTTTTCATTGCTGGGGGTGATATATTCATTATCATGCATCGTATTTATTCTGTCATTGACTCTCGATCAACCACATATCACCTATGTAAATCGTTTCTTTATTTTCTTGGATCGGGCGTTTTATAAGACTGCTTGTGTAATTATTACAGTATGTGGACACTCTGGCCTGCTGGACTACCTGGAATCTAAAGGGGCGGACCTGGACTCCCAGGACCGTCACCAGGCCCGCCCCATGCACTACGCCGCCCAGATGTGTGGGGCGGCAAATGCCGACGACAGGAAAACAGGGTCCACTATGTTGAAGAAACTCATATCCAAAGGATTACCTGTGGATGTAGAGGACACAGACAAACGGTCACCTCTACTATGGGCGGCCAGTGCAGGTATGTGTAATTTCCAACAATTGGTCGTCAATTTGAAATACCATCATGCAAAGAGACATATATAAAGTCTAAACGCAGGCCTATTGCATAACAGAAAGAATTAGAGGGACACAATAGATACATAGGCTAGTACGGCAATTTAAAGCACTTTGACTCTGAATGCGTGTAGATTCAAAGAAAACAAAGACTACTGTGCCTATTACCCTGATTAAATCGGGCAAATCAATTACTAGTGTGCCTGTTACCATGATTAAATTGCTTAATCCTCTGCAATAGCCAGCTACCTTTATAGAACCCAACTGTCGTGTTGTATCTATTCTGTGCATATGTACTGAATATATTTCCTGGCGTTTGCTTACTTAGCGACACACAATCTTGATATTCAATACAATCGTTCAGATGAACATGGATATAATCAAGATATTTAGTCTAAGTATGAATACACAATTTAGATAATAAGTGGCACCCCATGACAATAATCTGTAATGATTATACTTAACTACAATCCGGGTGTTTCTTATATATTTTTTAAAGGAGGTAAGATGCACTGTTGATAGTAAGATCCACATTTACGTTCTTGAATAATAAACCTGACACGTTTTACTACAATAGAACATGACCAAGGAAGCTTCACATAGAGATTTGCATAATTATGTACATTCCATTACTGGAATAGCACTGCATGATAACCCTGGGCTGCCATCAACGTACATCAACTGATATACCACATCGCCTGGGAAGACTGTATAAATCATACCGTCAATATAATAAAAATGTGATACTGATTGAACATGCATATTCCTGTGAAACCCAAATTCATACAGCCACAGCAAAAAAAAAGGTCAATAGATTGCGCGTACCTTATTTTAATCATTGATATTCTGGTTCTCTGCAATTCAACCAAAATGTTCACTGAGAACCATTGTCAAAAGAATTTTCGCTCGCTACACTTTTTGTCATTTTCACTTGATTGCACCATTTTACCAAAAGGGAAATCCATTGACCAATTCTTTTTTGGTATGGCCCAGGGAAATTTATAGATTTATAATTCCCAAAATAGCGTACTACATTATAAATTGATAGTCTATACTCACGCGCTCGCTTGCTACCATTCCATGTGTTCGCGCTTATTTCACAACTAGAAGATGTTAGTTCCCATCTATATACATCTAAAGAAACACCTAAACTAAACCCTATTTCCTGTTGCAGGGAGCCCCGAGGGGATCGACTTGTTGGTGGATGCTGGTGCGCCGGTGGACTCAGCAGATAAGGATGGCTTAACAGCCTTACATTGTTCTGCTTCACGTGGATATGATAAATGTGTGGATACCCTAAAACGAAAAGGTGCTAATGTGAACGCCATGGACAAAAATGGCTGTACGCCAATATTCTATTCTGTGACACTAGGAAAATCAAACTGTACAAAAAAGCTCTTGGATGCAGGGGCAGATCCGGACCACCGCGACACTCGAGGGCGAACGTGAGTATATGGGCCATCTTGTTGTAGGAAGATATATATATATATATATATATATAATCCTACATAATGATGTTTACTGGCACCTTCACAGTTAGCTATGAACTGCGATGTTATTATGGATAATAGTACAACAGGTCTGTGGATGAAGGTACAGAGAATAATGACATGACACATCAAATTTCAATTTACAGATTGATCTTTTCAGTGGCTAATTTTGGGAGCTAAAATAGGTGGCACATAGACAATGGACCCCTTGAGGTCCCTGAGAAGTTGACCCCAGGACACGATACCCCTGGGATTAAGACTACTGATGCCTGGAATTATTAGTACAGAGTTAGACTCCCTCTTTAGCATTCGCTTCCAGCATCCAGAATCGACGATACAATTTCTGTGAGGCTATAGCCAGTATCCATAAGCAATTATATTATGATTCTATTGAATACTGACTTCAGCTTCATCAATAGCTGATTCCATGTGTACGCATGCTGATTTATCCCTGCTGACAGATTTGCTTACGGGCGCTTCAATGAGGAAGCATCCCTGATTTTTTTAAATCAGTTTTATTTATCCTGGAATACAATTAGGCTTTAGCCTCTTTGCGTCGCAGTCCAGAATCCATACCTTTAAAATTAGGTATTTTGATATTGTTGAAATGCGATGTCTGATGTTATATCATGATGATTATCTTACGGAAAAGTAATGGTTTAAGGCAAATTATTTATGGCATGTGGGTTTGCTTTATTTCAGGCCTGCTCATTGTGCTGCGGCTAAAGGTTCTTTAGAAGCTATCAAAGTATTACAAGGGAAAAGCGGCAATGTGTGGCAAAAGAGTAATCGCGGAGAATATCCTATACATGAAGCTTCGCTTGCAAGACAGACTGGTAAGAATGAGTGTAGAACCTTTCACATAGATACTATATCAGATGTGAGCAAGTACAATGATGATAAGCCAAGCATATTGGTATTCATCTTCTGAGTTCCAAAATACTTACTAGCCCATTCACATTTGATTCATATTTGCTGATCAGTTAGAGTCAAAGTTCCTCTTTCTTGTTCTTTCAGATACTGTAGATTATTTACTTGTTAAAAATGAAGATAAAGTTAACCTTACAAATAGTGAAGGTCGGACGTGCCTACATATAGCGGCGCTAACAAACAATCTCGCTCTTGCAAAGAAACTAGTTGGAAGAGGAGCAACACTGAATGAAAAGATGAAAGGAAAGGTTCGTATTTTTATTTGTATTTCCTGTTCAAAAACCTCTCAGAGTAGAAAAGCATGACAATGAATCACTTGGCAGTTTTATTTAAATTGTTGTACAGTAATTGTTCATTGCAATTGTTCAAGTTACGATAAACCAAGACTATAGTGCTTGTCTTTCTTGCTTAATTGTAATGAAATGCCGAACTATATACATTCAATAACAATTCTAAAATGTCAACATTATTCTATTTCTACACTGTTTTTGTAATTTGTGGAATTCACGGTAATAGCATAGTAATCATGATTTGTAATTTGTTTAAAGGACACAGAACTAACTCCATACGATGCTGCAAAGTTGAAGAATTATTCAGAAACTGCAGAATATCTGAAACAGCAGGGAGCCAAGCCTGCTGCTGAATTAGAAGAGCCAAAACCAGAACCAGTAGTAGAGGAGCCAGAACCAGAGCCAGAACCAGAGCCGGAACCAGAGCCAGAACCAGAACCAGAGCCAGAACCAGAGCCAGAGCCAGAGAAAGAACCAGAGCCAGAACCTGAGCCAGAGCAGGCAGCAGTAGAAGAAGAGAAGGTTGATGAACCAAAAGATGAGGAGAAACCAGCTGAGGAAGAACAGAAGCCGGAAGAGAAACTGGAAGAGCAAACAGAGGAAGCACCACCTGCTGCAGAAGAAGAAAAACCCATTGAGGAGCAACCAACAGAACCTCCACCAATTGCCCCTGCTGTAGCTGCAGAAGAAGAGGCACCAAAAGAGGAAACGCCTGAGGAAAAGCCGGCTGAGGCGACAGCTGAAGAGGTTAAGGCTGAGGAAACCCCAACTGAAGAGGCAAAGACAGAGGAGAAACCTGTGGAAGAACCAAAGGTGGAAGAAAAACCTGCTGAAGAGAAACCTGAACCTCCAGTAGTAGCTGCTGCAGCAGTGGTTGCAACAACTGAGAAGAAAAAGAAAGAGAAAAAACCAAAGGAGAAGAAGGGTAAAAAGAAAGAAAAAGAACCTGAAAAAGAAGAACCAGAGAACCCCCCTGAGGTAGAGGAAAACGAACCACCAAAGGAAGAAGAGGTAAAGGGAGAAGAGCCAAAGGACCCAGAGGATAAGGTTCCTGAAGCTGTTCCTGCAGCTGCAGTAGCTGCTGCTGCAGTGGCTGAACCCGAGAAAAAGAAAAAGAAGAAGAAACAAAAAGAAACACAACCAGATGATGATCGAGTGAAATTGGCGAAACCTGATGACAGTGCTGAACTACCACCAACAGAGCCAAATACTGAAGAGGTTAAGGAGAAAAAGAAGAAGAAGAAAAAGGAGCCTGAGACGGTTGAGGAACCAGCCAAAGAAGAGGAGTCAACACAAGCAGTCGAGGAACCAGCCAAGGAAGAGCCTAAAATGGACATGGCTGCACCTGAAGCTGCCCCAGAAGGTAAAGTAGAGGAAGGTGGTGATATTGCACCTGCAGTAGCTGCAGGGGCAGTTGGTGCTGCCGCAGCTGCAGCAGTGGGAGCTGCAGCAGTCAATGAGGCATCACCAAAGAGCCCTAAGACTAAGAAGAAAAAGGAAATGCCAGATGAAGATGATCTAGAAAAATTATCTCCAGAAGAAAGAGAAAGGAGAAAAAGGGAAAAGGATAATTGGGATTATAACGCTCCTGATGGAGATAAAAAAGTAGATACATGGAACAAAGACTACCATGGACCCAATAAATCTGAACAAACACCATTAGCATCTGGTTACAAGAAACCAGAGGGTGTAAGCAGACTTGGTACTGGGGGAGGTAAAATCAAAAGGAAAGAGAAGAAAGATGAACCAAAGCCAGATCCATCAGACAAGAAGAAGTGGAGCAAGGAGGAAAGCAATGAAACTGCCAAAAAGGAGGGACAATCGCAAGACAAGACAAAAGAAAAGGCCAAGAAAGGAAAGAAGGCAGATGAGCCAGCAAGTAAGGATGACTCTAAACCTAAGGAAAAGCAACCCAAAAAGGGTGAGAAAGCTGCAACAGATAAAAGTAAACAAGAAAAGGTGAAATCTCCGGAACCAAAGGCTGATTCCAAAAAGCAGAAGGAAGCACTAGTAGGTGGAGCTGCCGCTGCTGGAGCAGCAGGTGCAGCAGGCGCTGTAGCCGCTGGTGCTGCAGCAGATAAAAAGAAGAAGAAGGAGAAGGGGAAGGATGCTGCAGGGGAGGAAAGTAAGGAAGCAGGAGACAAACCTGGTGAAACGAAAAAGAATAGTAAAGATATTGTTAAAAAAGAATCATCTGATGAACTCAAGCAACCCAAGGATGGAGCAGACAAAGCTGATGATACAAAAACTCCAAGGAAGAAAAAGGATCCAAAGAATGATGAAGGGGAAAAAGATGATAAAGCAAAGAAATCACCCAAGAAGAAATCTGATGAGGCTCAGGACATAAAGGCTGAGACGGAAGTAGCAGCTGCAGACACAACTGAAGGAGAAACAGCAAGAGCAAAGAACACCAAGAAGAAGGATTCTGAGAAGCAAGCTAACGATTCAATTGGTGATGCAGAGAAAGGTGATGTAAAGGATGGAAAGCCCTCAGAAGCAGCTGTGGCAGGAGCAGTAGCAGCAGGAGCAGCACTGACAGGAGCAGCAGTGGTAGGGGCAGCAACAGTAGCCGATGGAGAAACAACAAAGGAAAAGAAATCCAAGAAGAAAGATTCAGAAAAGGAGCAAGGAAAGGATTCAATAGTTGATGATTCTAAAGACAAAAAGGACACAACAGGATTGGCAACGGCCGGGGCAGAAACAACAGCTGAAGGAGAAACAACAAAGGCGAAGAAATCTAAGAAGAAAGATTCAGAAAAGGGGCAAGGAAAGGATTCAATAGTTGATGATTCTAAAGACAAAAAGGATACAACAGGATTGACAGCAGCAGGGGCAGCAACAGCAGCTGGAGGAGAAACAGCAAAGGAAAAGAAATCTAAGAAGAAAGATTCAGAAAGGGAGGGAAAGGATTCAACAGCTGATAAGGAATTGGCAGCAGCAGGGTCAGCAACAGCAGCTGGAGGAGAAACAGCAAAGGAAAAGAAATCCAAGACGAAAGAATCAGAAAAGCAAGGAAAGGATTCAATAGCCGATAAGGAATTGGCAGAGGCAGGAGCAGCTGTGGAAGGAGAAACAAAAAAAGAAAAGAAGTCTAAAAAGAAAGGATCAGAAAAGGAGGAAAAGGATTCAACAGCTGATCATTCTAAAGAGAAGAAGGACACAACAGCATTGGCAGCGGCAGGGGCAGCAACAGCAGCTGGAGGAGAAACAACTAAGGTAAAGAAATCTAAAAAGAAGAAAGAGGAAGAAGGAAAGGAGGATGGCCAGAAGAAAACCCCGAGGAAAAAGGCAGAAGATGGGAAGGATGATGAAATAACAGCAGTAGCAACAGCAACTGCTGCAGGAGTTGCCACTGAAGGTGAAACACAAAAGAAGAAGAAAAAGAAAAAGACGGAAGTGGATCAACAAGTGGAAGAATCAGCAACAGAAGATTCAAAGAAAGAGAAAGCAGCGGAAGGATCTCAAGCAAACACAGAAGAGTCAAAAGAGAAATCAGAGAATGAAAAGACGCAAGAAAAGCAAGAGAAATCAGCAGATGAAAATGAATCAAAAGACAAAACACAAGCTAGTGAAGATACAGTCAAAGCGGCCTCTGGTGAATCACCAGAAGAATTTGATCCTAACTTACTTGCCGGAGCAGCAGCTGCCGGAGCAGTCGGTGCAGCTGGAGCTGGAGCAGCTGGAGCAGCTTTGGCAGCAAAGAAGAAGAAAGAAAAGAGGAAGGATGCTGAGGCAGGGGACGAGGATGTAGACAAGTTGGATGAATCTAAAAAGAAAACAAGTTCCGAGATGGATACAGGTAAGGACCAGCCAACTCAAGATGTAGATGACCCCAACAAGGCAGCTTATGCAAAGGAGGGAGGTGATGAAAAATCAGCAATTACAGAGGATGAAAAGAATGCTGGGCTTGCACTAGCCGGAGATGCTGAACCCTCACAGGATAAAAAGAAGAAGAAAAAGAAGAAGAAAGGTGATGAAGATAAAGATGCAGAATTGTCAAAGGAAACAGGAGAAGAGGGCACAGAAGAAAATGTTCAATCTAAAAAGAAAGAATCAGGGCAAACGTTAGAATCAGCTGATGAACAGACTACTGAAACCCCAAGAAAGAAGAAAAGGAAAAAGAAGGCATCAGAGAGTCAAGATCCTGATAAGCAATTTACAGAAGAGTCAGAGACACAAGGAACAAGCACGGCTGATAATAGGCTCTCAATGGATGGAGCAGTACCATTTTCGGCAGATATGAATGATCCAAATAATGTGAATGATGCAGAGAAGGATACTGGAAGGGGCCTCTCTCAAGGACCTGGTCAAATAGGTTCATCAGCTGATGTGGCCACTGACAAGCTTTCCGATGGAACCCAAGATGATTCCCAAGGAATTCAATCTGAGGATAAACGGCCAGAAGGTGCTATGACTGGCCAATCAGGAGAAGATGCAAAAGATCTCTCGAGTCCTAAGTCAGGGCCTACACAAGAACCAGGGAATTATTCCGCAGATGGGCCTGAGAATTCCCAAGCAGATGGTGAACTTGGTGTGGCAGCTGGAGTAGCAGCTGGAGCAGCAGCCGGAGTAGCAGCTGGAGCTGCAGCTGGAGTAGCAGCTGGAGCAGCCATGTCAGACAACTCAACTCAAAATAAAAAGCCACAACAAAAGGATGAGGATTTGAGACGGGAACCAACGTTAGCAGAAATGGCTAAAAGGCAGAAGAATCAGAGGCCACAGGAACCACCAAAAAAGGCGGTAAAAAAAGAAAAGAAGCAGTCAGAAAAAGAAAAGCCAAAGCCAATCCCGATTATGACTCTTCCGATGCCTGCTTCACTAGGTGACACATCAACAGCATTAGGAAAGGGTGATAAAACACCCAAAAATGAGACACCAAGTAGCACAAACAACAAACAGCTGTCTAAGACAGAAGCTGCTGATGCTGTTGCAAGGCGGAGAAGAGCAGCTAGGTTACCAAAGGACTCTGAGGATGCTGATAAAGCTGGTACAAAACCTTTGAGTAAGAAAAAAACTGATGAACTCATGCGGTCTGCAGATGCTGAGGACATAGCAAACATCACTCTACCGGATTCTGCCAGAGACGGAAAACCTGGTAAGCCTTCATTACAAGAACGACTAGATAGGATACTACTGCCGCCAGAGAAACAAAGGGAGAAGAGAAAACGTGATCGGAGCATTGATAAGAACAGGCAGGAGTTTGCATATGATGACGAACCTGATGAGCATAAAGGCCGGAGTAGGCGCGAGCGAGACCGGATCCGGTTATCAGATGATTATAACCGCCCTGATGGCCACTCAAAGGTTGACACATGGAACCGGAATATGGCAAGTCGGAGAGGTTGGGAGAGTGGCGAGGAGCCTGACTCTCACAGGGGAAATAGGAGAGATCGTGGACGAGGTGGTATAGATGCAAACTCTACACGGGAGTCAGAGGGACCCCCAGAGCGGTGGGCAGAACGTGCAGCGCCCAGACGTCACCGTGAACCTGTAAAACCCGAGCTTGATCCCAGACCTACCACTATGGCTTCTGGCAACCCCCGGCAAGAAATTGAAGCAGCAGCCAAGAAGAGAAAGAAAAAGAAAGAGTCCAGGCCAAAATCAGTGCTAGATGAAACAATAGAGCCCAGAGAAGATGAAGAACAACAATGGGTGGATGTTAAAACTGGCCCCAAAAAGAAGCGAGAGCTACCGAAGATAGAGCGGAAGACATTGAAAAATGAAATCCAAGAGCTAGTTAGAATCTTTGAAGCAAAGACAACGGCCCTCTCTAGCATTAACAAGTCCCGGAAGCTGACCCTTTACCACAGCTACCGGGGCGGGATGGCTGAGAGGAAGCTTGTCGACCATCTCAAACTGGACTACAATGGCGCACAGCGCATGAAGACCCGAGGTGACTTCACCAATGTTCAAGACTGGGAACGGTACTTAGCAGGTAAGAAGTATTTTGCATTCATGTTAATTATTCAGTGCTTTACTGTACCTAGTAAAGGATGATACCATACGACATATTTCTCCAAAAGTCCCAATTGCATGGAGAAGCCCTCGAGAACAACCATAAAGTTTATAGATCATTTGATATTGTCTCACCATTTTGAATATGTTATTACACAAATCCGTTTGCAACCAATGCTAATAAAACGTATGCCTTCCTTATCGATCCGTTTTCAGAGGTTGTTGCTCAGGCAGAAGCTGATGAAAAGGCATTAAAGACAGGACGACAGGTTAGATTCCATATGTATTAACATGCATAACCATCTGTATACAATTTGAGTGATTTGTACCGTTTTCAATACGATTTCTTTTCAATGACAATATAGATAGACACCATCAGATTTCCATGCAATAATGTTTAATACTTGATGATTTTCGCCATAGCGACCAATTATGTTGAAAATTGCCATTAACAAAAATATGTAGGCCATAATATGAAACTCTATTTGGGATAATATTCCATGTGGTGTTATAATTATTTCGAAGGTTGTTGGGATAACACACTCTGATTGGTTTTGTTGAACTTTGAATGTGTAAATATATTTCAGACTCTCCATGAGAGTTTCAGCTCATCAGAAGATTGGGTTTGTACTTGTTGCTAACATTGATACCAAGTGAATGTCATGGGTTTGTTAGTATCAAGGACAAGATAAGACAAGTGTGTACTATGATAAGAGGTTTACATATATTTAAACTAGAGAGGTCTGTTATAAAGTTTCAGACTGGAATACGTCATGCTCATAGAGATAGCGAGGAGGATGGCTATATGGGTGCTCCACCCGTGGGTGTGGCCTCTGCCGACTGGTACGTCCACGGCTGCACCCAGCCCAGTCTCGGGGCCATCTGGAGGCGTTATAAACAAGCAATGGTACAATCGGCCACACGTAAAATCCATGTAGTTGGCTTAACCCTCTAGACCCAGGAACCAGGCTATGCAGTATACCAAAGTCCCCAAGCCAGCTAGACTGATGAAGGCAATGCCAAGTACAAAGCAATATTCAATCAAGTCAAATCACATTTAAGGAGAGGCATTACCATTCAATTTTGAACGAAGCCTGTCAAGAAACTTTCAGTCAATACACATTTTATTATTGCTATGCGTCCATGTATTTTGTCTGAATTTTGTTTATGGCATATGATGACAAACCAATCAACTCTAGTGAATCCCTTTGCAAATGTTACTGCACTTTACTGGCGAGAGATATGGTCTAAAGGGTTAACCTATAGTAGTGCTACTGCCACTGTGACTGCAGCATATTACTACTCTACTCCCAAAGTGTGTGCGCCTTGTAGCTTCTACTCAACCTGTAGCCGCTGGTGATGGTATATACCTTACTCACCTGTCCAAAGATCATAGACTAGCCTTCATAGCTTCTGCAGACCCACCTAGAGCTTGATTAAGTCATGGTGGATTAGAGGGGGATTATAATGGCATTAAATCTTGGCCCTATGTTAAGATATATCTTTTGACCAGCCCCTGCTGTTCATTCACTCTTTAGAAGGAGTTCATGGACCACTTTTATGACATGAAGGGTTGTGTGACTTTCATTCATAATTGCTATGGCATAGGGTTTTGACAGCTATCATCTGTAAAACATCCGTGGAAATTTGATTTCCCATGTCTAATTGGATGACCTTCCTCTACACCTGAATCACATTCTCCCTTGTGTTTAGCTATAAATTGGGGGGATCATATGCCCTTCTCTTCCCATTTGAGGCAGTCTTTTTGGTATCATGCTGTCCACATGCTGTCAATATGACATATTCATTGATTGGGGAATCTGCAATTCATTATCAGGTTCATGGAAGTCTTACTGTACATGAAACAATTGCCACTAATTATTAGGTATAAGGATATGCAGGGGTTTTATTGGAATAGATATGATAGAGCTACCTTAAATGAACATTTTAAGAAGGTAACATACTGACATCGATAGAATGTTGCATAAAGCTGATACTAACGTGTTATTAACACCCATTTGGAGGGATCTGCATGCTAGTGTTAGGCAAGGTGAGGGGTTATATCAAAGATGTGTGTAATGGACATTTCGTAGGGTTCGTGAAAACGGTGAAGGCTATTTTCTAAACATTTCCATCTCTTCTGTGGGTTTTATGTTATTTCCGTATCTATATATTTAGAGATTGTATTTAATGTAATATGTATTGATCGTTCTGTTTTTTTCTGACTTTGCTTACCTTTTGAGACTTTCCAACTGTATCCATACAACTTCTGTGAATATCAGTAGTCTGTGCTTCATGATTTTTAGCTGATTTTTAATCTTGTTTTGTCAAAGTGTGCTCCACGTGTGAGATGAAGCTTAAGGTTCTGCTCTTGCCGGATTCATCGTGTGCTTTTGTTCAATTTTAAGGATTCAAATTAATTTTCACCAATGAAACTACTGTCTTTCAATACGTCCATATATCCCTCGTGCTGACACGTTGGTGCTTCTGCTTATTTTACAGGAGGACGCCGATAGACGAGGTAAGTGGGAGGAGGATAGTCTTGACTCTACTCCCCGGTTCAACCCCTTACAAAGCCGAGAGAGTCTCAACTCATTTTGGACCCAATCGACGCGGAGAGGGGACAGGAGCTCCCTCAAACTGGGACCCTTAAAGGACGCGGGGCGGGTGAAGCGCGAGGTGGAGAGGCAGGGCAAACTGACCCATGCCTACGGTCCCGTGCTGCCCAAGGAACTGAAGCTTGGAACTCCCAATGAGAAGACCAGCACAAGTCTCAATATCTCCAAGTCCACAGGTAGCCGGGGTACACTGGGGACGTGACGTGTGAACTCTGACGTGCACTAGGAACTAACCCCAGTTGACCTTGCGGCTCCTTGCTCCTTCTGGCCGATACTGACTTTAACTGAGCTCTCTCTGGTTTATCTATTTTCGCCCACCGCCTGTTTTGTCCAGAGCTCTTTTAGTTGTATATACATGCTTTTTTTTAAATTTAACATGCTCATCGTAGAAGTGTAGTCATTTCCTCAGAAAATACGTGTTTACCACTAAGTATAGCTTCAGCGAGAAACTGTCAATAACTCTCCATTCATAAAACAATAAGATATCTATACTAAGTATTTACTAGGGTACCTAAGGCAAAGTATAGACAGATGCATTACACAGTTTCCACCCACACGCTTACATATATGTACATGTCACATAACGTACATGCTAATTCTCCTTACAGGTCGCCAAAAGATCATAGTTGGAGGTGAAACTGTCTTAGATAATCCAGATCTTCATATTCAATAGGCTAAGCCAAGAATGAGCATGGCAAAAATATAAACACTCCTGAATATATTTTATCGTACCTACAATATTATTGTGACTATCCTTCTGCATGTACTTTGCCTATATACTGATGCACCACTACAATCAAATCCAATTCAATTCAATCCAAATAAAAGTATCAACGTATGGACTTTGCAAAAGCTTGACATGAAATTGCCAAAGGGAATAGTTCCATACTACTTTGCCTATTATTCTGTTCAATGAATCTTATTATATTTACACCAATTCTGCATAGTGATTCACCATATGGCACTCTGGTCAATAGCCATAAAACCAAACCACGAGAAAGATCAAAATATGCACAAAGCGTTTAGTATTGACATCTCAAACGCATGAACACAACATGATATTGCTTCACGTCCTGTATGATACACTGCTTCCAAATGCATAGTCTATTTATTTCCAAGTCTTTCTCTATGAAAGATTCTCTACCTTCAATTTTATCACTGCCTATAAATTGGATTGTCAACTGCTTTGATGTAGCTTGTAGTGTATATGTTCAGTCCTCTTTTTGGTCACCTTTAGGCTATAATGTGTGCTAATGTCCATCGTTCACAGAGCTATAATGATATATTCATATGTGAAAGCTATGCCTCTTTCGGCCATATAGAGGCTTGTGGACGATGCACATCAGATGTCAATCTTGTCATACTTAAACATTAACAAAAGGATACGCTTTCTGAATATCATAAAAAGATACTACCGAGACTCATGATAAGTTAAAACTCAATTGTGAACATTTTCTACTGATCAACAGACTTCCCCATCATTATACAAATTTGCATCAATTTAGATCTAACATACCAGTACATACTCTAACTAATATGTTGTTTTTTTTGTGTTGTTTTTTTTTCGCTGAGCAGGCCTACCCAAGCAGAGGTCAGATGTGGGACGGCGGGATGCGGAGAGTCGAGGCACGGACAGTACACTGCCGTACCTGGACTCAGACGCATCTCTGCAATATACGGGACGCAGGTCCAAGTCCTACTCGGACGCCAAGAACTCATCCTACCGCGGCCCCAGCCTCAACGTGGCCAAACCACGCCATGCGCTCAAACTGGGTGAGTTACTCAACCTTTCTATTTATGGATATAAGGGGTTAGAAGGGGTGAATGGATAGAGCTGATAGCCGGAAGTGCTGATGTGAGGTACCAATAATACAATCTGACAGAAATGTCCGTTTCGGGTTTCATTTTTTATTGCAGTTCTATACTCTATTAGCTTTCGATAATCTATCCGCACAAAATCAATCATGGAAGACATAACCTCGTAAAACATTGTTTTGTTCTTGCTTGCATTACTGGCTGAAACTGTATGAAATCAATCGAAAATAAACGCCATGTCATCAGCACTTCTGTCTACAGGTTCTAGGGCAGAGAACGTAGCATATAAGCCTCGTATATTTAAGCACATGATACGAGAACTACGATGTTTTTTTAGATGTGATAGAGCAGCTCATAATATTGATAAGGCAACTACTCATGACTGCTCGGTTGATGTCTAATTAGCATTAAGTGTAGAATATGTTGGCTCATTGGCCTGCGGACTGATACAATGAGAGAAGACTTTAATGGGAGAGAGTAGGACCTTAAAATGACACATTCAGACGGTTATTCATCTGCGCAGCCAATCAGAAAGGATGAGCAGAACTCCCCGCACGGGGTATCCCATCTGTTAGCCTTTTTTTTGGTGTTTTTATTGAACTGTGTTGAACCACATCTGGGCGTTCTGATTAAAATGGTTGCTAATGGTATATTCGGTATCCAAACTAACGTTATGATATATGACACTGTGCTGTGTAGTGTTGGGAGTAGATTTGATATAAAGAGGTATTTCTTTTTATTGCAAACAAAAACCTTTGATTGTCAACAAAAGTATGTCACCTTATGGAGAAGAGGTGACCGGCATATCGAAACATTCACACACTGTAGTTTACTCAAGGGACTTTATCCGCCACCACTTCCACCTTTAATCCATCTGCCCACCCTCTCTTACCAGCTCCCTACATCCATAGAACGCCCTCCGAAATTCAGAACCATTTAGACATTAACCATTTGGACCATATCCACAAACCTTATGCACACTTTGTCATCTAATGGATATGTCCCTAAAAACGATCCCAAAGTTGCATCTGTAAATATATCCACAGGACTGTATCCAATTTACAAACGCAGCATAGCACTGAAGTTTATTTAATGTTGGTTGGTAGAGACATTAGCAGCAATCGGTAACAGCGTAATTTACTCACAACTGTACAACCCCATGCATTTAATACTGGCACGCTACACAAAGTGTACATTTTCTCTGTTAAATATCACATCTCTGCATGACATTGTCTAAACCCTCGATAGAGTACTAAATTCTAAACCTAATTGTACACAAATATTTATATTATGATGAAATTGCACCATTTCCCTAGGCATGTCTGAATTATATATCATTGTCACCTACCAATAAGCCTGTCTTACTTCTATTCCCCCATTGGTTTAACAAAATCCCTGTTTATATTATGATCTTATCAAATTGATATACGGTCCAGAGGGGGAGGGGTTAGCAGTGACAAGAGACCTGTAGATTAATTTTAGCACGGCACCAGGCCAGAACAAAAGAGAGATTGTAACTGGAAATATCAATTCCACACAAGGCAATGGCCTCGTGCTATTATACGTTTTGTGTATATCACTACTGCAGCAATTGTATGTAGCTATCTTTATACAATCATTAAGGTAATATATTGACACATTAGACAGCGATTTTGCTTGGATTGGGGATGTAATACAGTAGGAGAAATAACCTAACCTTGGAATTATAGTCATTACCAAGGTCTAGAGGACTAGTATCGGAGACAGCAGATGGAGACAGAATGGGTAAAATTATAAAAACATGAAATCTGCTAAAAGAACCTGGTGTAGCTACCTAGGATAGAGTGCTTTGGGTTACACTAAAATAGAATCATTTAGAGAGTGAACGCCTAGGACAGTTGCATTGCTCTATTCAAAAACGAAATGTAGGGTGGGATGTTGAATATGAATACTTGAGTTGACACGAGAGTGTCTTGCCTAGCTATACTCTAATATTAGTGGTGGTGGTGGCGGGTGATGTGCCGGTGTGGTGACAGCTGTGGTGACTTCAGTCTTGGACAACACCTGCTTCAAATTGCAGTTGGTTTGGATTGCATGGCTTTATACTTTCCCCTGGACCTCAGCCTAACTTTCATCCCTGATTGTTTCCCAAAATTAACTTAAACAAATAATTATCGCAATTGCAATCTGTACAAGGACGCAATTAACTTTCCTAGTGATTTGCTATACCCAATTCAGCTGAAAAATAAAATGTCAAACAAGAGATCACAAATTAATCTGCGATGTTGCTACCTTCTCAACAAAAAATCATATTCCATTTCCCAATTTGGCACATAGTTCTAATGATATACAAATGATATTCGTATACTACTTATGGTACGTGAAGAGGGTGGGTAAGGGAGTAAATGAGAAGGCGTTGCACCAAGTCTGAGGTGCAGGCGTTCGGCCGGGCCTGGGTGTCACTGGGTGAAGCTTTTCGAATGGCAGTTCTTCCAACCCCACGGAACACTGCAGTCGGCTCCACTTAGGAAGCATGCACCAAGGTTTGTACAGTTTTCACTGTTTGCTGAGCCTCTAGTCTGCTGCTGAACAGTTCCTGATCCTCTCCTCCTGGCTGCTTCTTCACACATTACCTCTTAACCTTTGTGTCTGTGAGTCTGGGGTGGGTGTGAGTGGCAGGGTGCACGTTCCATCACCTGTACTGCGTCTGTTTCCCTCACTTGTTTCACCTGTTGTGGTTGTTACACCTCCTTGTCCACCCTGAGTCAGTGTGAATCCGGCGGTGCTCTCCTGGCTGCTACCACCACAGCTGTTTGCCTGCCCTGCTCTAATTGCTATGGTTAAGCATGGGAAACTGTACATACCTGTCAGCAGCTTAACTTCTGCTTCATGCCGTGGAGGTTAACTTGCAAGCTGCACTAATTACTAATAACCACCATGTAGCACCATGATATCATATGCCTATATGTACAGGAGGTGTCGACTCCTGTGTGTGCATGCCCTTATGCTCGCATTGGCAGTGTGTGATAATACCCACCCAAATTACACCACCAAAGTGTTGTGACCCAACCAAAATAAAAGTCCATACACCCTCAGTACAATACCCATAATCCTCACAAAGGTCCCGGTAACCAGCCCCTGTGTATCCCCCAAGAGTGTCGAAATGGCTGAAATATATCATTATTCTTACAAATATAACTGGGTTGCTCTGTGTACAAAGATTACACCCACCGACACATACTAAAATAATACTTTACTGGACTATTTACATACTGACAGAGGAAGCATGATATAATCAAGTAAGCATAGAAACAAATCCAAGTTATCAAAAACATGAGCTATACTGATAGCAATTGCATGCCCTACAGAAATACAAAACAATTACGATAACTAGAGATTACCGTACTATTAAACATATCTATGCTTACCTGAATGACTACCATAATCTTGCACCTATACCGACGTCGTTTATCCTATTTCATTTTGTTTATGTTTTCAATTATTTAACTGACCAATACATATTGAGTTGGTGAAATTAATACTCTTCATCATGTCACGGAAAATCCCTTTTGTTCATTTGATTTGTTTACAATCACATGTGTTTCACTACTGGTGATACTACTAGAATGCACACCCAGACGTAGGCACATAATGGAACTATTATTAGGTATCAAATGAATAAAATATTGGTAATTTTAAAGGATGGTTATTTGATCTGTCGGCAAGCAAGAATAACTAGGGGAAAAAATCGCCGGAATTCCTTGTCTTTCAAATCATTACACTTCTTAGAATATAAGCAAAAAAACAGACAAGACATATCTAAGCTTTGAGTATAACTATTGCTATCAGTTTAAGCTGTTAAATGTCTCTGTATATCACTATTTATCCAACTTTTAACAGATTTGTTAATTCATTGCAGCCCCCAAACCCAAGCCAATAGATGTTTCTAACAACCCATTGGCCACGGGGACCAGCAGTCGCCGGAAGTGGATCGAGACCATAAAGGCTGAGGCAATCAAAAACGTCGAGAAGGAGAAGTCAAATTTGAGTCGGCAAAAGTCCAATATTAGTATGAAAAACAACAAAAACAAGAAGAAATAGTCTACTGTTACATGGCACAAATTTGACAATTTGGAGCCCTGTAGTGCCTCTACATTCGAGATTCTGCCCGTGGAACAATTTATTGCTAGGGTTATTTATGTGCTTCATTCAATTTAGGGGCACGTGTGCCCGAAATGGTTTAAACCGTGACTCAGCTTTTTCGAAGTATAGAGAGCAACAGTCAAAATGAAATAAGATTTCCGGCAGACGACATGTTGCTTTTCGGTCTGCACATCCAGCACTGGCTGCTCCATAAGCTGTAGTATGGGCAAATAGAACTCACGAAGTCAACAATGACGTTGAATCAGTTCCCTTATAACTAGGACTTGCGTGGAAGTTCAATGGCAAAATCTGCAATAATAGACATTATTTTCTTGCGGATAGTAGTTGATGAGTTCTATACGCCCATATTTCCTGGCTGAAGCTAGTGTAGGCCAGCTAGTGTAGGCCAAAAAGAGGCACATTTTTGCATGACACATGGCATTTGATTTGAGTGTGTCTTTTATAGAGACTTAATATTACATGGAGGAAGACTTCAAAATTCATATCCTCCAACAAATATAGTCCAGCGAGAGTTTGGTGGACCACGTACTTTAATATGATATTTAGATACTAAGTCTTTAGATATTTGTGCAATATATAATTGTTTCGAACGTGGTTGGGAAAATGACATGGGAAGTATTTTCATTTGATTCTGTGACAAACCTTCCATTTCGGTAAAAGCTATAATGTGTAATATGTGCATCCTACTATTGTCCCCTGACTGTAAACTATACAAATGAAAGACTGTGATGAATTTGACATATTTGCCTTTTTCTTGCAAGTGCCATGCTGTTCATTTTATATCTATAGACGTTGACTCATTTTGTCTAAATAGCCCACCATTTCATTGCAATCTATCGATGAATATGTCATGGCTGAGGAACGATAATAGAGACCTATTTACAGTTACCATCGATGTTAAGATGTGTGTCTTTTTATACATGTACAATAGTGCAGTGTATAATTGCCTCCATCCTTTCCATTTGGATAGATTTGCTACCTTATTATTTGAATACAATACCAGTTGGCAATACACCTCTGTATTAAGCCCTACCATAAGTGCCAATATAGTTATTTAAGTATAGCATGATCTATCAAGGTCTTATGTATGAGAGGATGGTTTCTGACTATACAGGAGAATAATCGCGGGTCTTAGGTAAAGTGGTTCGTGGTTATTGAAATAATCTATTACTTTCTTGACGGCAGATGTCAACTCGCAAAGATCCTTCTAAATCGCCCAGATGGCATTACCTGATAGATGTTTATACATAAATGTTTGTGTAAGGACTGAATTGGATGTGTCCTTAGTCAATTCATTTGAAATTCTGTGATACAATTATTGTGATATGTTAGTTGTGAAAAGTGTTCCTGATTGCCATCCTTTAAGGAGCGCTAATGTTTCCCTATTTTGATTGGCTGTACAAAATGTAAAATTTTACCACAGTGCTCACTGAAGTTATTATTTTGGGAACTTGGTCTATTCTTAAGAGTTACAAAGCTGTGTATATACAAATATTTTTATTGGCCGTGTGTCGCTACTACCATTTCAAGCCGTTTGGGGGGCAATATTTCCTTGTCTTGCATGGGAGTATCTCTGAATTTACTTCGGATGGGACTTGTTATATACAAAAGGAAATATGTTGACCGTCTTTCTAAGGTATGTAAATATAAGTTATGCTTCCAAGTCATAATCACCTTTGATTTGATTAGTCATTAATTACTGGGTTTGCGTACAGATTTGGTTTGGTACTGTATAACCTTACAACGCACTGGTCAAAGTCTAGACTAATTCTGACATTGGTATGCCCCATGTGTATATATTGTCTAGTCTTGTCTGAAATCAATTTTGTCAGGACAATAGAAAATCAATGGCATATAGATAGAACGTATGTATGTTGACAATAAACAACTCAATACAATATAATGTCTAATATATGTTTGGTGTTCACAAGTCTTGGGAAAGAGAGTACATGTGGGTGAGAGGGAGAGAGACAGAGAGAGACGGAGAAGGAATAAGCGAAGCAGAAGGAGATGGGGTGTATGAGTGAGCGACTTCAGGAGTGACTCTAGATGTTCAACAGCCAAAAAATGTTACACTATGGGAATGGATGGGAAACAGAATACATACCCCTTGTCTATGATGGGTAATCCACTTTTACTGATTTATTTACTTAACTTTACAGGTGTGTACAGTGACATTTTAGAAGAAAAAATAGGGGCCACAGTAGGAATGGAAAGGAGGACTCCACCCAAGATATTTCTATGTCCTTAACTTTGAGGTTCTATGGCGACCCAAGCATTCAATGAGCTTAGGTGTAAAGACCAACTATTGAATAAATATGTGTATTTGTAGGGATGTGAATAAGTGGATATTTGAGAACTCATCAATACTGAGCTTTTCCACCTAGTGACATTCGTGTATCCGCCATCAGTTGTTTTAAGCCAAAGCAGTGTGTTGCATGCAGCAATTGCAATTATGGGGTCGGTTTAGTGGCCGGTTTAATCCTATTCAACTTAATAGTGTCAGGATTAAGTCACTTGCTGTCTAAGTGACTTACATATTTCTCCCGTAACTATGAAGACAAACAGTCCGACATTTCTGTTAAATACCTAGGCTATGAAGGAAGACGCACTGGAGTCAGCAGGGGACTTTCAGAAAGTGTGATTTTGAGATACAATTAGAGGGAAGCCATCCCATGCAGAATGGTGTTCTATACCCACATATCACATTGTAAATATTGTATGTACCTATGTTATTTTAGGCCTCTTTATAGATTGCTGAATAGCCTTAGCATTCATCTAGGAAAAGAAGCTTGTGCGACGAGAACCATAAAACCTGTAAGATGAGGATATCCAACGTTGGACATTAAGAGGTGACCACAATGCAACTGGAAGTAGAAAGGAGTTCACGAGTTTGCTTCCCATGACCCGAGGCGCTCTTATATTGGGGGGATAACATGTCCGAATGAGAAATAAAGTTATTTATTTCTGCGGATTACTTATATTCCAGATACTTCAGAATTGAAGCCAAGTGAAGGTATGTTTTCTATTTTTATTTTTGGTGAATAACCGCTAATCCTGAAGTGGAATACCAACACGTCGCAACAAAGCTGGCACCAAACCTAACCCTTGTAACCTATGACCTTGTAACAGACCACCTCCATAATCACCCCGAGCGAACTGATATGGCACCTGTAACGAATTCTAACTTTTCAAGAGGTAGATTTGTATCAATATCTAAATCTGTTTGACATTGTTTAGATAACAACCAAATTAGAACATTTCTAGTATAGTCCATCTGTGGGACCTGTACATTTTCCTCTCAAAACCCAAAAACAATATAAGTTTCAAACCTATAATAGCAAATCCCTTATAGACGATTCGTAACTAAAATTTTGTAGCTTTCCTTTGGGCCTCTATTTTTTACTTCCTAGATACTCAGTTGGTATTAGTGTAGCGAAACTAATGAACTTCTTTAGAGATCATAGCATAGCCTAGCTTAATTAACCACGGTGATTCGACATATACTGACATGAGCATTTGACCCGAATGACTAAAATACACTGTACATATTACTTGCATTGGTGAAAACTCACACCTATACAAGACAAGCATTAAAACATGTTCTACTTTGTGCAAAACCATTTTTTGAAACATAAATCATTACCTATGCATCGTTTATAGAATTTGTGATTTTCCAGCCCTCCTTCTATACATATATAAATTTCAGTTCATTCTTAATAAAGACATGCGCCAATTAAAATGTAACCAATGTTTTTTGTTCACCCAAGGCAGCCCCAATATGTTTATCTGTTTTATTTTCAAAATTTGATTTTAAAACATTTCCAAAGTCAGCTCGGTTTTGAAACACCTGTCTTGTTGGCCTAACCAGCAACACTAATTATAACCGAGATCTAGTTTTCCTTGGGCAACGTTTTGTCGCCTAATCCAGAAAAAGTCCATGGTGAGGAACTCTTCCCTTGTCTAGTGGCTATAGTCACACATAATGAGTTCATGTATTAACCAAATTTGCTACCGCTCTAAATGCGTGTTACTCCCTTACAGTTCCATGCAATAGATTCACAACATGCCTTTACTTTCCCTGTTTATGACGGTTTATAGTCTCACATGTGGGCGCTTCTCATCATTATGTCATTTCTCAAATGAATTAGATTGCCTTATCCCACGAACACAGGTACCTGGAACTGGCAGGTGGCGATGTCTCAGGCTAAGGCTAAGAACCCGGCGCCTCTCTTTAAGTGGGACAAGACTCGACGTAACGACTGGGAGGAGGTCCGCAGTCGGCAGCTGCACCGAGCCTATGTCACGCCCGTTGTACCTGGCGACTGGCTCAACCTGGTCAAGACTCAAGGTGAGTAACTCGCCGGTCTGTATAGAGAGAGGAGGGGTGCTCGTCGGGCTGGTCGTATATCTGATGCAAGGGCTGCTTCTAATTCTAAAGGATGGCCAGTGCTTCTAAATTGTGTCTAAAAGATAGAACGAGCCTGCTGATAGCAACTGCTAGTAATACTTGAATGACCTGTTAGTGTGTATGCAGCTAGTTTCACAGGAACTTATACATGTTGCTCAATGCAATGCTCATAATACTGGCTGCCATCTTTTGCAATATGTACATTGTTAGACAAGCTGAAGGAATGATGGCCACTATGGAAACAGCTGTATGCATGTAGTTTTCCGGCAGTTGCTCATTTATGATAAGTAGAGTTGTTTAGATTTACTCAGGAGCAGCTCCTGTAGCCAAATTTAAGATAGTCATTGTTTAAGCCAATATATTGCACAAAATTGCATTTAGTAACAAGAAATCCAGTGGTTAAGGGGTTAACATGTGAATTATACCCTCCACATTAACAGCCAAGTTAACTCCTAGGACTTGCTTCTATGTAGCTGCTTGGATACTGACACACTTAACTGCTTGTGATGATATGTGACTCTGGGGTGACACTGACACCACTAATGCTATCCCTATCTAGCTAGTTATGCTGCCGGTGTGATCTCTATGAATGATGACCCTGCATCTATTACTAACCTCACTATAAGGACGCTGCGCGGACCGATAAGCACCTGCCGTTGCTATGGCAACGGGAAGCAGGGTAGGTAAGATTAGTGGCTATAGGAAAAGCTTTGGCATTTCCTGTACGCCATCATATTTCCTCTTTCATCATAGCCTAGCTACTCCTCTTTCTCGTGTTTAGGTTAAGGTAGGTCTTGGACAATTATACAAAAAGCAGATTTTCCAACAGTAGGAGGTGCCAACAGTGGGAGGCGCCTATACACACCTGGTCTGATGGACTATTTGCTCACTGATCTCGTGGTTACTCAACACAGCATGTCTTCCTTCGCCTGTGTCAAACAACCATGTCCATATACTACTCATGTTCGCTTTTACCGCTGTGGGGCTAGGCCTAGTAATGGAGGGATCTGTCCACAACAATGGTCAAACAATATGATTTTGCTTTAGCGTCAACATTTACCCGTTATTCCCATTGGGAGGGAGTGGATTTGTGTATGAGAGGTGGGAGGGGGGGGGGGGGGGTCTGTCAATCACATCCACTTTCCCAATAGTGCCCACTCCCCTACTCGCACAGGTCTCGAACCTGCCCCACTCCCCTCCCACCCGTTAGAACCAATCTACTATTAGTTCAAGGGGGTAACATTTGTTTATCCCCGCCCTAATCCCACCATCCATCCACCCACTGAATAAAAACTACTATCTTAGGAAGTCATAGAATGGACACAGGCGTCTTTCTTGATAGGTAAATAAACAAACCGAAGTTTAGAGAAACTATAACCTCTTCCCCCGTATTCTTGAAATGACATTTAGAAGTCTGGCGATGGATATGTTGTGCTGGTAGATAGATGATTTAGATTGTGTTAAATGAGGTGATGGGTGTAGTACTATTTGTGGTGGTGGCGTTGATTTTGTTGAAATAGAGGTGGTGAAGGGGATGTACCAAACGCAGTGGTTGGATGCAGATACTGACCAGAAAAAGTAATGTGCATAACTAGTATAGGTTCTGTATGGCACATAAAGTAAAAGTAATTACAGAGTTCAGTGTTTGCCTCTACAGTAGAAAGAATGGTAACTTCCATACGTATTCAGACTTCATGCAATCACACTTGCTACCAACCAAAATTAACCAAATTATCACGCTTGCCAGAAAAGAGATTCTGTAAGCCAGATTGGATTTTCGAAATATCTTGCAATTGATTAAAAAAGACAAAAGAGCATGTCTTGTAGAGACGTAAATCCAATGGCCGCGCAGTAGCTGAAATTAGCATCTAACAAGTAGTGAGCCTGCACCCCAGCTTTTTCATTTTGCTTATCCCGATGCTTTTCATCCGGCCTATGGGAATGGATTGTTCACTGACTACTGTGTTTTAATACTGAGACCCTTATTAGATGGTGTGTAGATATAGGGGCACATTATTCATATTCGGTTCAGGTTTCCATTATGTTACATACGTTGTGCCATTATGATTATTTCCAACATTTAGGAACACATACCATAAGTACATGCACTCTTTAATTCACATAATACACATATTATAAACATATTGTAGTTTATTCCTTTGACTACTACTGAAAAGTCCCTTTATGCAATCATTTATCTTACTATGAGACAGCTAGAATAATAGGAGGTCAGTGAGCCATATGTCCTTGAGATCAGTACTAGGTGGTTGGCATTCTTCTCCCATTGTCTATTCTCCATGTTATCTGTTGCTCCTGAAGAGAGTGCACCTTGGTATGCCGCACCCCCCGCCCTGGCCACGGTACGCGAGTCCCGCCTGGAGGATGACGAGGCCCAGGACGTCATGGCTGCCCTGGTCTCTATTGGTGACAAGCTTAAGGCCCAGCGCCGATCCAGCCTCCTGGTACCAGCCATCAGTCGCCCTCAGCCTCCGCCCCAGCAGCAGCCACACAAACAGCCATACCCTGGAGGAGCAGCAGGAGGCTTCCAGCGCTCTAGAACTGTCCTGCAGCCACGCCGCAGTCGGGTCCGCCCGGAGCAGCACACTGACCGTCCCCAGACCCAGCAGACTACCTCCCAGCAGCCGGCTGCATTGGAGCCTCCTCCAGGGCCGCCCTCACTGTCTCTAGTGGGCCTTACCAGCAACTTACACACCCCACGGAGACCAGCTCCCATGGTGGACCCCCAGCTGCCTCAGCCGGTACAGGAGGTCTACTCCCGGCCTGCAGGCTGGTTCGCTGAGGTCCCTGCAACTGGCACGCCCCGCCCCACCCCGCGCCTGCTGAATGCTAAACCTGCCGGCATGAACCTTCCAGGGCAGCCCATGGAGCCGGGCCACAGGAAGGCCCCCATAGGCCAAGTCTCCACCACCCGCGTCATGCCTGCCGCCGCAGATCCATCCGTCAAATTCAGTTTGATTGGTCAGAAACTGATGGCCCCAAACCAAACTGACTCTATCCCCTCACAAAATAACACTAACTCTAAAACTGGGCCTAAAGTAAAACGTAAGTAGAGAGTGTGCATTTTGTAGAAATGTAAAGCAATGTTATCCTAGGCCCAGAGGATACGGTGAGTAACTGCGTGTTATATAACTGGAATGGTGAGCAGCTCACAGAGGAACACTATATATAGGGTGGTATGAGCTGCTCATAGGAGGAAATATACAATACATAATTACAACAAATATCAAATGCCTCGGATTCCATTACTTTTGCTACAACGTGTTCCTCTCTATATAACTGGATGCATGTATCATCAGATACAATTGGTACTGATTGCAAAGACATTGCTCATTATTAGCATACCATACCGCTGTGGACCTCCTATATTCCTGTATTCCTTTTCATTTCGGGAATGTAACTGACTCGTCAGATTTCGGTAATATTACAATAATGTAGGAGGCAACTAATGTATACATGCAAAACAGGGTCTCATATTATATTTTCGTTCAAACATTTGCATTTATATTCGGATCTTTTTCTGTCCCCTTTCGCTATCAAAACAAAAGTACTAAACGGTGCTAACTACTTATAGTCTATGTGATACAAAGCCTTCCGAGCCAAATCGGCCTTTCGAAAATATATAGGAAGATGAGTGCATAGATTAGTTGTCATGTGGGATATGTCTTGTGAATTCTGAGACACTTACCATCTGACACTTGCTGCTGCCTTGGGACCCCCGTTGCCACTTACAAGAATAAAAGGTATGTCACTGCTCGCTTGTACATATAGGTAGTGTCATCTATTATCTAATCTCTCACTCTAATTGTGTTCTACCTATCTATTTCAGGATTGTGGCGGGACACAACAATGGCCTGGGTTCCCATTTCGTCCCAATATGTCTAATTAGTTGAAACTAATAAAGCATTAGGCTCTATTTTCTATGATAACCTGTTCAGTTTGGGGCTGTGGGCTAGACACCATTACTCATACCAAAGGCACTAAATCAAATGTTGACATTTCGTGGTGATGGTACCTATAGTTGGAGTGCGTTTCTCTCAATTATGTTTAATATGTGTAGTTAAATGCCTCATAATTAGGGAATTTCACCTTTCAAATTACAATAAGACTGTACATGAAGTGAAACGTAAGCATATTACATGTATCAGGGATGATATTCATAGTTGAATTTAGTCATCATTATTTTGTGGATAATTTTGAAAGACCTTTTGAATTGTAACAAGAGGGGATGTGATAGTTGCAGATAAAAATGTATATATAAATACCCTTAACGGTTTCACTCACCTTTGCCCACAGGACTACGTCCGCGCTCCCGCACCAGTATGAACTCTTTAGCAATGAGCAACTCGACCTTTGACGACCACCACCCACCCAGGACGGCGGCGGGTAACACCTCTCTAACTGCTACCCGGATGTTACCTGACCTGGACCCGTCGTCGCCGCTCATCAGCCGGCAGCAGTACACGCCGGCCGATGACGGGTGGGAGACGGAGCCCGAGGCGTCCATCCTCTCAACCTCCGAGCACCGCCGCAGTAAGAGACACCGCCGGAAGTCGGCACGGCAGCGCTCCCGGCGGGCGGCACGAGCAGAGCGGGAGCGGGAGCAGAGTGAGCTCAGCCTCACCGGAAGCGCGGCCTTCGGTGATAACGCAGATGACCTGCGTGACCGTGAGCGACGGCGCAAGATGCGAGAGTACGACTCGGCTCGCGCCACCAGCGCACTTCCGCCGGCGGACGACGACGGATACCTTGACGATGACCCTCCACCCATGTCCAGCCGGACAATAGGGGGGACGGCGTCGATAGAGCTGCCGGACATGCCCAGTCAGGCCACTCTGGGTGACGGTTTCTCACAGACAGGCACGGCCTCTACGGCCCTACCCACCGCCCTGGCACGGGCTAGTCGGCCCGACTCCCCCGGGTGGGAAGACGAGGAGGACCTGGACAGGACGACAACGTCACGGGGAACCAACAGAGGTAAGCGATCGTGCACATGGTCTTACTTTCTTTATTTTAAAAGTAATAAGACTTAGCCAATATGACTAGTGCAAAATGATGTAAGTAGTATATAGAAATTGGCACAGTAAGCGGGCATGTATATTTGCTGTAAAATGATGTAAGTAGTATATAGAAATTGGCACAGTAAGCGGGCATGTATATTTGCTGTAAAATGATGTACCGTAAAACCTCGCGTAGAAGCCGCGGCTTGTACGCGAATCAGACTCAGCTTTCTTTTGATACCAAACATGCCTATATAGGGTGCGGCTTATACGAGAGTTTTTATATGTATAGTACAGTACCAAATAATGAATTTTCAGAACCCCTCTGCGGCTTATATGATTTGTCAAAGTTAGGGGTGCGGCTAATACGCGAGTTAGGCTTATACGCGAGGTTTTACGGTAAGTAGTATATAGAAATTGGCACAGTAAGCGGGCATGTACATATTTGCTGTAAAATGATGTAAGTAGTATATAGAAATTGGCACAGTAAGCGGGCACCTACAGGTGCTGCAAAATGATGTACCGTAAATTCCCGCGTATAACCCGCATCTCGCGTATAACCCGCACCCCCAACTTAGGAGAACCCTATTACCCGTTTCCGGATCTGAGAATTTATATTTTAGTACTGTTCTATAATAATAAAAACCCTCGTATAACCCGCACCCTATATAGGCATGTTTGGTATCAAATGAAAGTTTGGTAGTACTCGGGCATTTACGGTAAATGGTATTTTTAAATCCAATGGACCAGTAAGCAGTTACGCATTTGCTGCAAAATATTGTAAGTAGTATATAGAAATTGGCACATTAAATGGGCAATATACAGGGACTCTAAATGAGGCAACAGCTGAAAAGATTCCTCCCTCCATACTGCTTAGCATACGATAGGGGCTAATCAACTCATATCTTCTATCCTAATCCGGAGGTCAAATGGAATATACCGAACATATCTTAGTAACCATGAAGGCCAATTTTTAACGGTGTAATGAACTAGTTGCTCCATAAGGTGAGCAGCCAACCAAAAACGATAATCTGTGCACCCTCCGTCGAGCATCCTTTTGATGTGGCTTACAGCATCCGTTTTACTTTCAGACTCGTTTCGTAATCTGGATCCTATGTCCAAGCGGCGACTGGACGCCAAGAAAAGCCTGCTGTTTAAGAAACTCCAAGCAAATATAGTCAAAAAACGATACGACAAAAAACACTGATCACTGTGATAAGTAGTACCCTCATCTGGGACAGTATTATACTCCTATTAAAGACGATGTACCTCAAGTTATCTCCCGACCGTGATAAGCCGAAATCATGTTGGGACTTTGTGGGGAGAAGCTGGAGGGACGGACGTTTGAACAGATGCTTAGAAATGTCAACGTGGCGAATAATCCACGTTATATTATTTATTTGCGTTGACAATTGCTTACATTTTAAACGTTTATATACCGCATGTTGGGCCATCCGATTCTAGTGTTATTTATTTGTAAAATATAGAAAGGTGGCTCACCAGATGCCATGATATTTGACACAGCCTGTTGAGATTGAGATTGAAAAAGATTATGAATGGTTCTATCTCTAGACATCACCGATGAAAAGTATTAGATGTATAGTAAATGTATATAGAAGTGTTATATGGAACAGGACACATTCTGTATAAGAGAATAGGTAGTATACCTGTGTACAGGTGGCCATATTATGTGATATCTGTGTGCTGTCTCTTCAGATGATAGTGGGGATCCGTATGACAGAAAACGGGTATGTATGATATAAATGTGTATACAACTGAATATAACTGTATACAAATGTGTATCGTGCGGACCCGTTTTCTGTCATACGAACCCTCCGTATCATGTGGAGAAACAGCACCCTGGCAGTTTATTGTGAATTGGATATTTTTATATATGGAGGGCCTAAGATTGTACTGCTTGGAGTCAGTACAATTCATATATTTAAAAACATTTTGATCCTTTATTAATAAGTATTACAGAGAACAGCTAATGTGTGACAAAGCCAATCAGATGTTTGATGCAATTTGACATTGCGTACAGTACCCACATGCAGTTTCCAGTTATGATTCAGATTTTTAATGAAATCAAAAGAAAAACTGAATACAAAAGGTTCATGCTTGAAAGAAATCAATGACTCACAACTTAATATCATGGACATTATTTTTCAAATGCCTCATCTATGCCATAAGCTGTACATGCTATACACCAATGATATCATTTTGGCAGATTAAGTTAAATATGAAATAGGCACTTAAGTCTTGCTTGGTCATAGGGTGATGGAGGGGAACCAATAGGGTATGGGATGATCCAAGGATGGCGTCATCACATTTGACAAATCTTCATTTTCCGCCTAAATACATACCATAATTATGGCAATATCATCACTATCCATTGAGTCGCAATCCTCATTTATATGACAGAAATACTAAATAAAAATGTAATTTGATGCTTAAAGCCATCTGTAATAAATGATACAACATCAGTCTTGGATATTAGTGCTTTTTTTTATTACAATTTAGACATACGTCCAGTTGGCGCTATTTCCAATAAAGAAAGGGATGTATACATAACTTTGAAATTACAGAAAGCAAATGTTGGCCCTACATTGTATCTCCAACCTCGACTAGAGGGCATGGAAGGTTGTCAGAAGAGATTTTGCCCAGCAGATGCCTTATACATGTGTAACGGTCGCGGAAAAGTCATCTGGAGAAAGCGGGTTTCGAACCCACGACCTCCTGACTCCGGAGCCAAGTGCTCTACCCCTGAGCTACTTCCCCTGCGGACAACTTAACTGCACCGTACGTTACTGGATCGGTATGGTCCTTACATAGGGGTGTAGGATTACCCAGGTGATACCTCCCTGCGGATTTATCACCAAGGCGCAAGTAATCCGTGCCCCTACACATGTATCACTTCATAATTGACCTTTAATGTGTGCTATAAAAGTTTCAAAGCCAGGGATATTCCAGTTATGCTATAGCATGTATAATTACCAAATTTCCTAGGGACATACCAATATGCTGGTAACATTGCCATAAGGGCTAATCGTCACTCTCCCAGAGTAGGGCTCATTCAGTTTATGTTGTAGATATACACTGAAAAGGTAAAATTGTCTCAAGACTCTTCCAAGTGAAATAAACGAGTTAAGAACTTGTCTAAAGTGACAAGGAAGCGGATCTTCTAGATAGATAGAAGACCCACTTGGCATGTGCCAGCCCAAAACCCAACATTTTCCAGCTCCAGATTCTATTTGTTGGATGATAACCTGATAGGTTATACAACTTTTGACTCGTTTATTTTATGACAGTCACTTTATAGACGAGTCTGGAAACAAGCTTATTTTTTCAGTGTAGGGCTAAAGCAAAATGATCCAAAACCCTATAATGAGTGTGCATGGTTTTGATATTTAATAAACGATCTGACAGATGTTGTGGAGCAGAATCTAGTTATATTAAGGAAAGTAATTCATAGATAGAACTCTCAGTACACATATACAAAAATGTACCAGCACTGGGGTCATTGAGTGCCCCTATTGTGTGTGTGAGTAGTGGGGTCACTGTAGGCCATGTAGGTGGACGTCCCTAGCTGCATAGTTCGACGAGATCAAACGTTTACAGCAGCTACAATCAATAACGATGCCCCCATCGATATTTATGCTGTCTTATAAACGATTCCTTATTATAAAAGTCCATGGCTGTAGGACGTTCTGCTATGTTATCCGGTGTGAGGCAGCCAACACGCGCTACTCTAGTCTAGATGGCGGCACCTCCCGGCGCGTCCGGCGGCGTCCGTCCTGCGTTCGTGGATGAACACTGGTTACCTGCCTCACTCCACTGCAAGCACAGGCGGCCAAACGGAAGTGGCTGGCTGCTGTGGAGAGTGCAGAGGTGAAGTGTGAACATGTAAGTACACATTCATCTCAAAATATCCTTGAAATCCAGCTGTTCGTACCTATATTCAAGTTCCCCTCTTTTCAGTACTTCATCTAGGACGGTTTTATATATACTTTAGTTATACATTTCAGTTTAGATCTAGCCTATCATGACATGTGACTTGAGAGATGAATATAGCTAAGCCCCTGCATGTAGGGCATACCCCTTTGGGGAGTGGCCATCATTTATCAACAAGGAGAGGGGTTGCATTTGGGGCTGGGGGCGGGGCGGGGGGTTATCCCCCTGACCTGTTGTTAAATAATGAACCATGCCGCCCCATAAGATACCTGTAACTTTGTATGAGGGGTCATGACCGAAGTTATATAGCAGTTATCTATCCATCCATCTATCTATCTACCTTTATATATATATATATATATATATATATATATATATATATATATATATATATATATATATATATGTATATATATATATATATACATGTATATATATATATATATAATTCAGGGTTGCCACCGTCAGGGAAAATGTCAGGGGAAATTATTTTTCTTTCCAGGTCAGGGAAATGTCAGGGAATTTTTCGTTTGGTTCTTTCAGCTTTTGATGTCAGTTCAATCAGTTTACATACAAACACAATGGTAAACTAACCATCCATATACCATGGTCCTACTCACAGAAATTAAGAGACCACCATGAGAGAGCAGCTGACAAGAGCGAGTCTACCAGTCTCGGACTCCCAAACCAACACAGCTCCGGTTTCTTATCCTGAGTATGGTGTGGGAGCAGGCCTTCTTTTCTCTTGATACCGATTTGCATCAGTTTGGTGGCGCATATGAGTGTGTACAAAATGGCCATCATTTATCAAGACTGACTGCCATTCCAGACTGCCATTTGGTTAGGTTTTTCACAAGTGATGGTAGGCCGAAGGCCTACCAAGGGTGATCGTATCCAGGATGATCGAATCTATGAGATGAGCCAAGAGATAGAAATCCCGCTACTACACATTTACCGAGGCAAGGGTTCTTTAACCTCCGACACCACATAGACATGGTGTGAGAGGGACAATTATTCTCTAGATCAAAAGGTTAATTAAAGTTTGTGGGTTCTATTGTGTAATCAACACCAGGGCTTGACAGAGATGTGTATTGGGGTGGGAGGGCTGGCTGCTCCCAGGCTATCCAACTGGTAGGATAGACGTTGGCCGAGGCTGAGAGTCTACTGACAAGCGTTAGATAAGGATCTCGTTGAACTCATCCCCCAGACCCTAGTGGTTGCTTTCTTCATATACATGTAGTGCAATGACAGCCATGGTATAATCTGACATGGCATCCTGTACAAAGGTTAGGATCTACCACTACCACCACAGTTATAGTCAGTGGTATCACTGTATTGTATCTCCCAAGTACTATCCTTATCTTGCATAATGCATTGTTATACCAGTTGTGGTAACTGCTCTCTAGGAATGATCGATACTAATTGTCTGTTCTTGGTCTAGACTCTCTGACTGGGACAGAAGTCTGTTTATCCTAATAAATGATAAATGGTATCAGTCTTGATTAGACCACTGAAAGTGAAAGTGCTCATACTGCCATAAATTTTATAATTAGACTTCATCATGTCACGCAACGGTGCTTCTTCAACCTTGGCCTACATACCACAGTTCACGCATCTATGACCACTATATATATGTACATCCAGGGTTGATAATGAAAACTATTTTAATAGGAATTGCTTTATTTTCTTCGTTTCAGATCCTCTGTGAGGATGATTCGACGGGGGATCGTAGGCCTTGTCGGCAGGTGAGAGCCCGTGTGTATTTAAAATAGTCACGATGAGATTGGACTTGTTACATATTTAGAGCTCTGGGAATAGGCTACATGATGTAACATGTATATTCCGCACTAGCTGGATGTCCACTGGACAGCGCCATATTGGACTAGTCCCAGTATGCACCCTCTCCTTTCCAGTCACTAGCTTCAGCAAATCATGTGGACCAGATCAGGGGGCTAAAGCTCTGCTTGGAGAGTGGAACTACTACATTCCCTGCATGCTAGGACACCTGCAATCTTTTACCTGTCCACTATAGGGTTGTGGCTAGGACAATGGACTCATGACTAGCAGTATCTAAGTTCAAATCCCCTCCAGGCTAGGTGTGGTGACCATTTTAACCCCATTGGTTGCAAAAGCTTGCACCAAAAGTTTTGGCAAAACGTTTTTGTAAAACATTTTATGAACCTTTGCAAAAGGTTTGGGTATAGTCTTTTGGTAACCACTTTTGGTAACCATCTATGTTACACTAAAAGCCACACCAAGGACCGAACCCTGGACCCTTAGATTGGGAGTTCCAGGCTCTCCTGGTTGAGCTATGGCGGCTGCTGGTAGGTCCAGGTACAATAGGTTGTACTGTTAGGGAACATGCCTTTGAGTTTATTACCTTGGGTTCGACCCCATTGGTTGTTCAAGGTCCCTATTACAGTGTAGGCCTACCATTAGGGACCTTTAGCAACCACGTAAAAGCTCATTTAACGCAGACGTAGCAGTGCTGAAAGCATAGGATACGTCTGGGTTGAATAAGCTACGTCGGGTTTGCTAAAGGTCCCGATTATTTAGCATTGATCATTAATGAGGATAATCAATAACAAAGTTTACCTATTGTACCTGGACCTACCAGCAGCCTCCATAGCTCAACCAGAAGAGCCTGGAACTCCCAATCTAAGGGTCCCGGGTTCGGTCCTTGGTGTGGCTTTTAGTGTAACATAGATGGTTACCAAAAGTGGTTACCAAAAGACTATACCCAAACCTTTTGCAAAGGTTCATAAAATGTTTTACAAAAACGTTTTGCCAAAACTTTTGGTGCAAGCTTTTGCAACCAATGGGGTTAAAATGGTCACCACACCTAGCCTGGAGGGGATTTGAACTTAGGTACTGCTAGTCATGAGTCCATTGTCCTAACCACAACCCTATAGTGGACAGATAATAAAAGCTGTGTCCAGGTACAACCAATGCATAATACACATGTAAAGGCCTAGTGTAACCATTGCTCTACTCTCCCCCCTGATGTTTAGCCCCCCCTGAGACCCACACTGCTAGTTCTAAGTGTCCCCAATTGTGGCAGCACTGGTATCCCGCTAGTGAGGAATACGGAAGCACACAGAGATAGCATCAGTAGACTGGGACTAGTTTACTGTATATATATTAGTAGGGGTTAGCAGTGGGTTCCTTAAATACAATTACACACGTATAACATATTTGACGCACGGCAATAAGCGCCCAGGGCGAAAAATGATTTTGATTGCATTTTAGTACCGGCAGTTAGATTTATAAGAATGTAATGGTCTCCCAAAACCAGAAGAATTTTGAGGTTGTCTCAAAAAGGGGGTGGGGCGTGGTTATTAGCGAGTGGGCACTTATTTAATACGTCAAATGTGCAACCTATTTTACAGGTATCAATAAACACATTAACGAGCGTAGAGCATTCAGACATCATTTTTCTTCATGTTTCAGAACACCACTCGTCCGTCTGAATAAGCTGAGTCAAGAGACAGGGTGTGAGATATTAGTCAAGGCAGAGTTTGCTAATGGCGGCGGGTCCGTCAAAGACAGAGCTGCTCTCTTCCTCATCAGGGATGCTGAGCAGAAGGGTGAGTCAATGTTATTGTGTTTAAAGTGGACGATTAATAAGCGAGTGACTCGACCTATGATATAATGATGAATGTGAAAAAAATCTTTTCAATGTTGAATGGTACAGCAAGACTTTGTCTACCATGAGAGTTGTAGGATTTGTGAATAGGATTTCTTTCTATTGAATTATAAAATGAACAGGTATATGTTAGCATATGTCCGAAAATAATATCAAAGTAAATATTATCTACACTAAAATATGGGAGGGTTGCAGGTGCCTGACACTGAACTTGTGAATGCAGGTACCGGTATATAATATGTACCTTTGTGTATGATACACAGGATTGCTGAAACCCGGTGGTACAGTGGTGGAGGGGACGGCAGGGAACACAGGTATTGGACTTGCACACATGTGCCTGGCTCTTGGCTACAAGTGTGTCATCTACATGCCCAATACCCAGTCTCAGGTAACCATACTCATACTCAGTTATCCATACCTGTATTAAACTATTGAGTCGCAGTTTAATTACACCGGTATATCGGATTTCTTCTTTGAAAGTCTTTGTCAGTTATAACCTCTGAGATTTGACAGGTAAAATTCAATTATTTCAAATGAAATCAGTTCCAAAACAATAATTTCTCTAGTCTTTAAAAAACACCAGTATTCATATTTGTAAATCTGTCTCATATTGTCTTTTCTGCTTGAAGGAAAAGATTGATTGTCTCAAAACGTTGGGAGCTGATGTCCGACCCATTCCAGCCGTAGCATGGACCGATCCCGATAACTACAATCATCAGGTAGGGACAACCCAAAAAAGATGTCGTCTATAATAGACTTTCTTACTGCAATGTGCTCAAATTTTACAAATTCCAGCGTTTGGAGCTCTCAGTAAATAACTTATGATCATTAAGTCCCTTTACTAAGGAGATTGTGTGGTATGGTTATATGTAAATTACCGTACATCAGTACGGGAGTTAGTGATGATTATATTCATAATTGATTACATGCAGGCTCGGCGCTACGCTGAGAGTTTGGAAAATGCTGTGTGGACAAACCAGTTTGACAACACGGCCAACCGTCAGGCACACATAGAGACCACAGGACCAGAGATATGGGAACAGACAGGTCGGTATAGGCCACCATATAAAATCAGGGTATAGGCTTATGGTAACGTCTACCTTTCTTGTGTTAATTCCATTTAAACAACATGTTAAGCAGAACATAGTGCGTGTCAATGATTAAGAATGTATATGAGTGAATGTGTAGCTTTCCTCTTTTGTATAAGATAACTTAAAAATGTTACATGTTTGACTTAAATATTCAATCGTTTTATCACATTCAAATTTACAGAGGGAAAGGTGAATGCAATCACATTCGGAACTGGAACTGGAGGAACGCTTGCTGGTAGGGGAATATCTTCACTTCATTTAGCTCACGTCCATAGTCACTCTGTTTTTAAAGCTGCTATACTACTTGGCACGCTCAAACCTATATTATCTTCATTTGTATCTCAGATGATTGTATAACCCTTTCCCTATCATAATCTGTCATTTATTTTGACAAGAGATTCTTAATATGTACAAAACAAGACTCTAATTCCAGCTACTATTTATATTCTGGTGGGCTTTGATAAGTTAGTGTTAAAAAATGGCATCAGGTGGCAGCAATGAGTGGACTGCTAACTGGAAGTCCTGCATTGCTGATCTTACCAACAGAGTCTACTATTTCCTAGTGTAACACTGCAGATGGCGCCAACTTGTTGATATAATTAAGTGCTGAATAGAATGCTGGAAGCATTCTATTTTTTCTGATCTTTATCTTTGAATTTAGCACAGTTAAAAGCCACAAATTTGATTGAGATCTTACCAGTACACTGCACTAAGGGGACCCTTTATAAATATGCAGAAAGTGAACGTTCTATATATCTGAGGTAGTATGGCAGCTTTAACGAGGGCATAGCCCGGATAACAGTATACTAGCCATCATTTTGGTTCAGCACTTTTGCAAACGTTGCTCTTGGGTTTTCGCCTATATTTCACTCATTTTTAGTGAAATGAACACGGAGACATTTAAATCAGATATATATTTGTACATAAGGGTTGTGCTCATGTGTATCGAGCAGTTAAATCGTGATATTTTAATTTTGTTTGCAAGAAATAAATGCTTTTGTGTAAAACCCATAAGGTGAATTAAAGGGTGAATCCCATTTAAGAAGTTTTAGCTATATTTGTCAAACTGTTAAACCATCCTCTCTTGTTTGACAGGGACGGGAATATACTTGAAGGAGAAGAATCCCAACATTCAGGTCATTCTCGCTGACCCACAGGTTAGTTTAACATTGATTGGTCATAATTATGATGCTAAAACGAAATATATCATTTAATAGTATTAAAAAAAACACATGAACGTGAAACTATCTCCATGCCGTAAACATACATGTTATTGGGTCTTATACATGTTGAAATAAATGAAGTGCTCCACTTTGGTCACCATTAACACATACATTGTATCCATTTAGTAACACCATGGTTTACATTCAGGGGAGTGTACTGTTCAACCAAGTGAAACACGGTCGGCTGGAGCGGACAGATGGCAGCTCCATCACGGAAGGTATCGGTCAGGGTCGCGTCACCAAGAACCTGGAGGGGGCTCCTATAGATGACGCGCTCGCTATCCTAGACACAGACGCAGTCAACATGGTAGGTCATGCGGCATTACAATATACGTAGTACTCGATATATAATTTTAGGACAGATAATAGTAGTAATGTCATTTGGATGTCAGTGTAGAGAAAAACGCTGCTTGGTTGAATTTGGTCAAATTTTACGTAACCCCCTCGTTCCGGATTGTACCACAGAATCTAAAGTATAACCTTGTATAACTTGCACCTAGAGTTTGCGGATATCCTATAGCCTGCACCCGGGGACTATTTTGGCTACTTTTAATACTCTAGTATAGTTCTACAAACCATCATAAACCCACAACCCCAACTTGGGAAACCCCCACCAGATAAGGGTTTGTTTCTCATACGACCCGCTTGCTGTAGTAGAGACTTAACTGTAAATGCAATGTATACCCGTCCTTTTTTTCAGACTTTCCGACTGTTGTATGAGGAGGGCTTCTTTGTTGGTGCATCATCAGGTCTGAACGTGGTTGCAGCAGTTCAGGTGGCACGTAAGATGGGACCCGGCCACACCATAGTCACCGCGCTGTGTGACACCGGACAGGTAAGCCACTCGCCTACTACAGGTACATGTATTAAGATACAACAAAGACAATATCTAAATTGTTTAATGTACTATTCAAAATGTTGTATCATTTTTTTTCTATCAATGTATTGAAATCAAAGCATTTTCGAATATGTAAACTTTATAATTGATGCTAGAATCTACAATTGAGAAATTAGCCTAATTTCTATGTCTCTCTATCCCCCTCTGCTAGTCAGTACAATCGTGATGTAATCTATGTTACAGAGATACTACGCCAAACTGTTCAGCAAAGACTTCCTTGCAAGTAAAGGTTAGTACACATTCTACTTCACCATCTGACGTGAACATAAATTCCATATTTGATCAGTGGTTTAACTTGAGCTTCACTTCTATTAACTAGTCAATGAAACCCACCTAACAACTCAGCTACAATAGTGTACATGTTGCTTTCAGGTCTATTGGATTGTATACCGGAACCGTACCAGCGCTCCTTACACTAACTGATCGGATCCCCCACCAACAATTCAACGATGAATTCGCCTAAAATGTATAAGCGAATGGATTATTACATCCGTCAGAGATCTCACGGTCCACTTGAACATTGTATTGAGCAAGAGTATATTTCATACGGTAATCAGTATCAGTTGATATGAATCGGTGAACAAAGATGTGATCATTCCTCCAAGGGGAATATGAACCAGGTATAGATGGCGTTGTCTGTATGTATACACACCAGTATTTTACTTATTAATAATACCCTTTGTATACATTTAATCTCTTGTACCGTGCCTTGTGAGAACTCAGGACATGTCATGTAGATCTAGTCGGGATTTATATTTGGATGCATTGTGTTTTTAACACTGAGAACGGGACCGAATGAATTCCTTTTGTATAACCCCACCCATTTGTCTTTCATGGAGAAGTGTATTTTAATGTCAGAAAGTATTAAGGAAATTTATACTACACTATTTTCTACATTTAGCAATTGCGTGTTCAACGATGAAATAAAGGTCGATTTGTTAGTAATAAACAGGAGTTTTATTTTATTTCTCATGAAAAGGCTATGTCTTATGCCCCTAGCCGGTTCAAATTTATCGTGGCCAACAGCTTTTAGCTATACTCCCTATCAAGGAGTGAAATTATATTGGTCCCACCCGCAAGTGTTTTGAAATTGTCTCCTCCCCAACCTTTGTTGTAAAATGAATACCGTATTCGACGTAAGGCGCTTATAAAATTATTTCATGGCGTTTTAAGTACTTAAGAGTTTAATTATCTCCAAAATCGGGAAATTTGAGCCTTTGTTCTAGTCTATAAATGCCCCAAAAAAAAGGGGGGGGGGGCTTATTAGGGGGAGGGCGCTTATTACGTCGAATACGGTACTTCCTATTGGGAGCTATTGGACTTCAACCTCATTTTCAAAAAGTGTACAAATACATTTGTATATAAAATCACATTTTATTGAACAATATTGCGAATTCAACATGCAATTATATGTTCAGCATTTTTAAATGTAAAACTGGGAACCTTTTTCATTTCATACATGCAGTATTGAGAATCTAATAGTGAAACCCGATGCAGACATATTTAGTTAAAAGTACATTGCAGACAACACAGCCATACATTACACTCAAGTTAAATTCCTGTATGAAGAAATCTATTTTCATTGACAAGTCTGCGTGTATTGCGTCGGAATGTCAGATGATTTCATTGGAAAGCTTGGACTCCCAAGGTTGTCCTTATACAACAAAACCCTTTTTTGGCAGTTATTTATAGGGGCTGGTTCTAGCGAAAAGTGTTTAAGAAAGGTAGATAGGATTAAATGACCATTCACACCTTCGCACAACAAGCGAACACAATTAAAATATTTGGTACTTAACTATGCACTTTCAATAGACAATCTATAATAGCAATAGAGGATCCGGCAATTCTAGAGTTCATATCATGAGCCAGGTCATGGTGAATCACAAGAAGGCATCGCACCATTGTGTGAGACAGTCGTAGCAGTCTTTCTGTTGCTTGGCGTTAGCACTGCACGTGTCCTTGAGCCAGTCGTTAAACATGTCGGCGTCTTTCTTCAGTAGCAGGAACTGCCCCAGCACCACGTAGGCCTGTTGGTGGAAGAGGACAAGTGTGACTTATCATGTTGCCAGATAGTAGGCAAAACGTCTTTTGTTGAATTCTTTTTTTTTATTTTTAAAGAAAAAAAAAGCCGATTCATAATTGATTTGGTGCCCTTGGTTATTCTAATCGCGGTATAAGTCAACAGCTTTGGAAGTGGAAGAGTGACAGATTGGCTAGATTTTAATTAACCCACGGTGGACGGCAAAGACAAAGGATTCGCACCTTGGTTATACTGCATACCCGAGGGTTAAATCAGAAATTGACTACACTTGGCCAGGGTTCTCCCAAATACCCACTGCCCACTGGTCATTGACTTGGTGTATACATGTAACACTTCGTCTTGACCCTGTGGGGCAGTGGGTATATGGAAGAACCGTGTCCAGGTGTAGTCTATCTAGCATGTATACTACTGTAAATTCCCACATGAAAGCTGTGAGTTGAACTTGAACAAACTCTAGGTACTGATAACATAACCATTTGCAAGGTTGGGGTGCGGGTTATAGGCGATACATGTATTTATAGGTAGTATAGAACAGCTCTATAATCCACATGAGTCAGACCCCATGTGCGGGTTATAGAGTATTCGCAACAGTTTATGTGAAGCTTACATGTGAGATGCGGCTTATTACTATACGAGGCAATTTCGGGTATAACGACCATAAGGGTACTAAAATTAGCGCTATGATTATTTGAAGACGGTTCACCTTGTCAAAGCCCTTTTCCGTGAGTCTCTCCCCTAAGACCTTGCCGATTCCTGCAAGTTCTGTAACTTCCTTCTCGCCCATAGGCTCAGCAACGAAGTTGCGATGCTTCTGTGAAGTTGACGACATTCTAAAAATTGAACAAGATCATTGTTAATGCATGTTCCCAGTTGATGTTAATAGATTTAAATGGTAATATTAAATACAAATCTATAATCTATACTCTTTATCAGTTCAAGCTTTAATACCGGTATCAATATGTCAACCGTAGTAATGCGAAGTGCAAAATATTGCCTGTTCGCTGACTTCAAATTATTGTTTGACAATATCCTCGCATATGAGCATTCCCCGTGAATAAATCTTGTGAAATTACTATACGTATTTAGTGACAGTGTGCATAAGCCCTGAGACTGAGTTTTAATCTCTTTGAAGGGCAATGTCCTTATGTTTAAAAATAAGATTGCTCCACTGCCGCAAATTTGCTGTGAATGTGAACTTTTAACTACTTGACCGGGTAGGGGGGGGGGGGGGAGGTGAAAAATGTACACATTCTGCGCGAACCCCCCCCCCCCCCCCCCCGTTGTTAAAAAAATTATCACTCCCTAAAGGTGGGAGGCAGGGAGTTAGAAATGAACCTTCACTAGTGAAGGTTCATGTTAATTTTCGTCACAACGTACCAACGTGCTGCATTGGTGCATCATGTAAGCTCTTGGCTTTAAGTTTAGGAGTATACTGTATTTCCTCGTGTATAAGCCCGGACTAAGTTGCAAATTGACCAGGCTTATACACGGGGCAAGCTTATACACGGGGCAGGCTTATATTTCAATACCTGAGGAAACACTCTGGCACCTTCTCATAATTCATAGAATTATCTTCTATTTAGACACATTTATTTCAATTTTTCTCAATAATTCGCTTACCAATTCAACTTTTATATCTCATATTAATGGTCGTGGACATAGAACAGATAAATAGGGTTCCATAGCCGAAAAAATTACATGAATACCCCTAGTAGAAGTCGAGTTGTGGCCTAAAATGTGATTTTTATTGAATGGATATTACAGCCCCCAGGCTTAAACACGGGGCCCGGCTTATACACCACTATCTCACCCTTTACCCAGGCTTATACACGGGGCCCGGCTTATACACGGGGAAATACGGTAATCAAATTATGATCAATTCTGTACCTCAGCTTTACCCTTTCCACGCGGTAAGCCAATATATTGCACAAAATTGCATTGAGTTACAAGATACCCAGTGGTGAAGGGGTTTTAAGCGCTATAACTTACTAAGTGTATAAGGGACTGGTCATAATTTATCCATGTGCCGAAAAAGCCCGCACGGTACTATAGTTAAATTAAAAAAGGGGAGGGGGTGTACAACCACTATCTGTGTCATAACCGCTATCTGTGTCAATAACATATAGAGGTCGACCATCCAACCGCTATCTGTGTCAAAAAAATGCTATATGTGTCAAATTAAGTGTATCAACAAGGTGTTATCTGTGTCAAGCATATCTGATATTTCTTCTTACACTAAGTGTGTCAAAAATGATTTGGTAGTGACTTTGTAACACATTGGGTTTGTGGATGTGTAATAACTGTAGGGAGTTTGGGACAGAAGCCTAGGAGGGCCAGATCTGAAAGAAAACTTGAAAAATGAAAAAAAAAATCTTGAAAAAGTTGCAAGAAAATGGAAAAGAAAACATCAAAAATTTACCTAGAAATGACCAATTTTAGGAGAAAAAGGTAAAATATTTAGAAAACATCAATTTTTGGTGAAAATGGCCGATTTCCGGAGAAAAACTGCCAAATCTTGAAAAAGTCAATACCTTCTAAGAATACTGTTATTGTTGACATCAGTTCTTTGGTTATAAAAGTTTAAAAAAAAGGTTACATAGAACTTTTAGACATTTTATAGCCTTGACACAGATAGCGGATAGCCAGGAAATGCAGGAAAGGTCAGGTAAGGTCAAAATATTCTCAGTGCACAGGTGTAGGTCAATTTTGGGGCAGGACATCAGGCTAGGGCAGGGTATAGTGGCCATAGTACTCCCGTGTATATTTTATAACCTTGACACAGATAGCGGTTGCTCTACCAACCGCTATCTGTAATAACACCACTATCTGTATCAACCATACTTTGAATTAAATTAGGGGGGTCTTTGAATTTTAGTGTGGGCATGGCAAAATTGTCTGGCCTCACACACCCCAATAGTGATCCACTTTTTTTCAGTCTACCCCCCTCCCTCAAGGGATCCGAATTTGCTGCCCCCTGTAAAATAATGCCCCCCCCCCCGTGACCCACATGGTAATTGGTGTATATATGCTTGGTATGAGTCTTTGATAGAAATTGCTGATATGACACAGATAGCGTTTATTGACACAGATAGAGGTTGGATGTGCCTATAGACCATGAAACACAGTGTAGAAGATTTTGACACAGATAGCGGTCATTACTACAGATAGCGGTTGGATGGTTACTACAGTTAGCGTTTTTTTGACACAGATAGTGGTTGGATGGTCGACCTCTATATGTTATTGACACAGATAGCGGTTATGACACAGATAGTGGTTGTACAGGGGGGGGGGGGGGGAGAAGAATGTCGACCCATCACCAGGGGGGGGATGGGGAAATTTCCGCCCGCTTGTGTGAAACCCCCCCCCCCCCCGGTGTTGAATAATGACGACTTCCTAATAATAAAGCCTACTGATTTTTGCGTTCCTAAAGCCTTGGGCAAAGCCTAAGGGAGTGATCATTTTTTAACAACAGGGGGGGGGGGGGTCAAAAAAATGTGGACCCCTTGACCGGGGGGGGGGGGGGATTTGGACCCCTCTTGGGGAGGTCAAAAAAATTTAACCTGTTTTGAGCCAAAAAGCCTGCTTCAAAGCTGCTTTGTCAAAGGGCCCCCGCACGAGCCGATTTTCGACCATAAGAGAGGGGGGGGTAAAAAATGTTGACCTCTTGACCGGGGGGGTAGGTAAAAAAATTCGCAGAAACCCACCACCCCCCCCCCCCCCTGTTGTTAAAAAAATGATCACTCCCTAAGCCTTAGCCTAAGGCTAAGGCAAGGGTGAAACTGAAAGGCCGAGCCTGGAGCAGCCTGAACTACCTCTATTATCGCTCACTAAATTGCAGTAGACTTGTCTATAAACGTATACTTTTTAGATAAACACTACTTCAGAATAGACGTTTTCTGATAGCATGTGGTCTCCAGTTATACATGACATATCTACAAAACTTGCGAGTAGATCCACAAAGTGAACAACCGGCCTACAGACTGGTACAGGCCTACACGCTTTCAAGTTCGGCAGGATTTGCGCGGGCCGGTGGAGCCGACCGACAAAGTCGCCGACATCAGTGCAGATTGCTGTTGATTGATCAGTTGATTCTTACCTGGTAATTGATGATAATACCACACTACTTCGGGGATATTTTCATAAATGTCTTGCCTCCGTGGTGGTAGTATTTTCAGTACTTTGGTGTTGCACCACTGTGGCAATTTCCAAGTTTTCGCTTTCAAGTGCAACTCCAGAGTAATCTAGCCAATCACAGCCCGTATGCCCAATCAAACCAACAGAAGACGCCACCTACGACTAACGATTGGGCCGCTTTCGATGATTAACCGTGGCCTCTTTACACTAAAGGTGTGTTTGTTTATTTGATTTTGTTTGAGGTTTCAATGAGACTGTGTGATAAATCGTGTAAATGTATCATATTTTCTAGTTTATCAATCTCATGTATATTAAAAGTCGATGTTAAAACGAGGAGAGTTAATCTCACTTAGACTGCAGTAAAAGTCGAACCCATCTATCAATTTCCGGTTTGTGTTGCAATCACGTGGAGAAATTTGCACCAAAACAAATGGTATTCGCCTTATTGCAGCACATGAAACAAACGTCTGTGTGTCGCAACAGCAGATTTATGTCACTCTGATGCAAAGTAGAGGGGAAAGTCAACTTGTGTTCAACGTCATTATTAAATTTCTGTACAAAGTCGCTTCAACTAGCTCGCCGTGGTAAGCATTGTGATTGTCATTTTACATTATGATTTACTCATTCAACTTGAACTTCAAGTCATACTTAAATGATTGATTGAAATATTATTAGTTTCAAGGCTTTAGTCACTATCTATGTAGTCTTTTTTAACAACAGAGGGGGTGGTGGGTTTCCGCGCGGAGTGCGGGACATTTTTTACAACCCCCCCCCCCCCCCCCCCCTCTAGACAGGCTGTCCCAGTGAACCCAGTGAACACCTGACCTGGGAGAGATCGCCTAGAGATCGCCCGCCTCTCTACCCCCCCCCCCCCCCCCCGCCGGTCAAGGGGTCAACATTCCCTCCCCCCCCCCCCCTTTATGGTAGGCATGGGCCATTTGCAGCATAGCCACGCGCAGGTTTTTTGGCTCAAAACAGGTTAAATTTTGTTGACCCCCCCCTAGAGGTGTCCAATTTTTTTTTGAACCCCCCCCCCCCCGTCAAGGGGTCCAAATTTTTTTGACCCCCCCCCCCCCCAAGTCAAGATTACCTTTGGCCAATTGGTGAGGGGGTCGGAATAAAAATTGCAGTTTTTAAAGGCTAGAAGCTGGAATGTAGGGGTTAAAGATAAACTTCTTGGCTTTTCATGTTTTCAGCTGAGTGGATCTCTACTGTTTTAAGACTGAAACTCAATATGTCCAAGGCAACAAAGCGGAAACATGTCACTAGGGAGGTGACAGATGAGTTTGTCTTGCCTGACGAAAACCGGGAAATTGTGCGGGTAAGTATCGCGTTAGAATCAAGAAGATTTATCAATTTAGGTGTTGGCAAGTCAGACTTTTTCTCATTTTTAAAAGTATTGGTGAGGCCGAAAATGCGTTTCTGTAAAAAACGCATCCGGCTACAATGGCCGCCATTGAAAGGAGGGGCATGTTGCATGTGTCTTCACACTTACACCAACAAACAAAAAGTGACACCTCAGAGCTTGCTTTCACCACAAAGTGGCACCTCTGAGCACCTATCCCTTTAATGTGTCACTGGGCCAACATATCAAAGTGAAATACTCCACTAATCCTTTACTTTAATCTGTGCTGTCAGTGTCAAAATGCCCCACCTAAAGATGGCGGCCCTCTGCTTCGCGGAGGCGACTGCAGCGCACCTACAAAATGGCCGACTTTTCGGCCCTACGAATGGTAGACTGCCGGTCTAGTTAACATAGACAGGGTTCTCCACAGACTAAAAACCACATCGCAAGATCCAGTGCATCAGATTTTGTTGGGCGCATGTAATACATGAATCCACAACCCTTCCGCTGTACAAGAAATCCAGTTGTGAAGGGCTTAGTAAATTTGAAAAAAATACTATGAGAGATGTAAGAAAAGTTGCTCTGCATTCTGTTCTAAATGGAGGATTTACAAAATTCAAAAACCTATAAATAGCTGAGAGGACACCGGCGGCGTTTCTGGGAGAATATAACACCAGCGGTAGCAAAAAGGACACAGGCGGCAGTGTAGGGATAACCCTGCATAGACAAATTTAAAGTAAAAAACAGAACAAACATACAACAATAATGGTGTAAGAAGCATACCTGAGACCTAATTGACACATGTTTAAACAAGAGAAAAATATTTTATCTCATCATTGATAATGTTTCAGGTTGTTGCGAGTCGTGGTAACAATCTTCATGAAGTTGAAAACGCAAAGACTGAGAAGTATTTAGCATCCATGCCAACAAAATTCAGGAAAAACGTCTGGATCAAAAGAGGTAAGTTAGTGGTCAGGGGAATTGATGGACTTTTGTTACCAGGTCTAGAAATTATAATAGACCCCATCCCCTTGAGAGGGGTTGAAAAATGTCGGCCCCCTCACCTGTAGAACTATAGTAATGCGCAGGCTTTTTTCCTTTGTTGAAAAGGTACTTGCATTCAAATATTAAAAATGGAGTGCATAATGTATCAGCGTGTGAGATTTGGACAATGAAATATTTCTAAACATGTTAGAATTTCCTTTTTATCCACTATCGGAGCCATATGAGTTACCTTGTGTGTATGTTTTCAGGAGATTTCGTTCTTGTGGAACCAATAAATGAAGGTGACAAAGTCAAAGCAGAAATTTCACATATCTTATACAAGGAACAGATCAAGTATATAAAAGAGGAAGGAAAGTGGTAGGTATAACATGCATGTTATAAGAGATTCAAGTATTCCACATAGTTGCTGAAAACTTTTTATGCACACAGGCCAATGTGGCCTGTGTAGCGAGATCTTACACAGACCATTTGACTTGTAGTTGTACACAGGCCAAATAGAACTAGCGGGTATACATTGATGTTATGTAGGGAATTGCATACTAATTTCTATTGATAATTACAGCTCTTTCTTTTATGAAAAATTTCAAAATGTATTAAGAAATGTGTAAATCTTATGAATAATGTTTAAATGGCCATATTATTGCTTTTAATAAGACTATCTGAAAAATTTCGGCACCACTGATTCCATATCCTATAGTATGCTATATCTACGCGTTAAACCACAGTCCCGAGGTCAATATGATCTGAGATAGCCTTACATGAACACTGCTTAATTCAAAACCTGTAAAACCAAACTACTTGCCATGAAATGTATCAATCTTTGTTGCAGGCCTGAGGCCTTCAGTACAGACACAAAAGACAGTGCAGATCAAATGATTCCAGACAACATGCTTCCGCCAAGCGAGAGTGACTCAGATGATGATGAAGGCAACGCTTTGCTCACAGCCAACCCTAATAGACCTCTTATGAACACTTGCATTGACAGTGAGAGTGATAGTGGTGATGACACTGATTTATCACTTGAATGTGACAATTGTGATGACATCCCCGCTGAGAGTTGTGGGTCACGGGAAGAGCATGTGACAAGAGATGCTACACACTTTAATTAATTCTTGTGGATATGTATATATACATGTATATATAAGACATGAATCATGTGAATATTTTCTTCATTAAACTTTCATGCATTAACATTTGACACTCCATTAAAATGTACAATCATCAGTGAAATTCAATAAATATTACTCCATGTGAAAATGATAAGAAACTCATTGCGTTTGATTCCAAGTACTAGAATGCTTTCACACATACTGTACCGTTGTGTTTACCGTATTCGACGTAATAAGTGCACACCCCCTAATAAGCGCACACCCCGTTTTAGGCCGATTTTTAAACTAGAAATAACCAAAAATATCTTAATTTTTTACCCCAATTAAACTGTACTTAAAGGTGTCCAGAATGATTTTCTAAGCTCACTGTGCGTTTATTACGTCGAATACGGTAATCGCCAAGTTTTGAATAAGCGCATATATCTTGACCACTGGGGGTAGAGGGCTATTACATTTTTCACTAAAATAGGATCTCGAATAAGCGCCTGTATTGTATAAGTGTTTGGGGTATAATAGGCTTTTGAATCTGTAAGTGTTTTAAACATAACGGTATGGTATGTTAAAGAAAAGCATGTGACCAGTATATGACAAGTTATGTTCTCATTTCTCAGAAAGAAACACTAGATTACTTACATATTGTAGTTCTCACAAAATGTTTATTTATATAATGTGTCCGGCCGTATTTAAACAAAGGAGTCAACTACAGGCAACAGTGAAAGACCCAATTTCTGAATGCAATGAATGTAGTGTATGAAAGGTTTAACAATAAATAATCATTTAGTTGAGTACAAATGGTGATATATATATATATGAATGATAGACATGATCAAGCATAAATTTGGGGTTAGTTTGAATGTGGAAGTTTAATTTTGATGTTCAGTGGGCCAGTTGACAAGTTTTAAGAAACCAGCAGGTGCACGGTCATTGTTACGGTAGATCTCTAGTGGTTTAGCACTGGGTCGTGTTATGTACCATCCCATCAGCTGGGCAGTAGTGACCGGTAGCCGAGACACCTGAATAAAGGGAGCAGATGTCTATATTTACTTGATGTCCTAACAATGATACCAGTATTTTCACTCTACCAAATATCAGTTCATTAGAATAAGATAAGTTAATTTATAATTTATGGTCAAAGGAAAAAAATTCCCCCGCTCCACACAAAAAGTATTGAATAATAGAATAAGGACTTACCGGCTGAGGTTTACTGTGTAAGGGAGGTAATTTAGGCACAGCGCTTTTCTCAGTTGGCTGGTCTGGTGGTAACCCTTGGAGTCTGCGATTCATCTGGACATGGAGAGACATGAGATATTTAGTAAATAAATGAATTACATAAAAATAAACCTGTGGCTCACAGTAAAACCTTATGTTTAAGCCTAACTGACATATTAGCTGCACCTAGACTTTGTCTTGACCCTATAAGCCGAGTTTGAGTAAAAGAGAAAAGAAGTTAACTTAAATACTGGTACATTGTAGTAGGAAAAAAAGTAATGCAATTCATGAGAAAATTAGAGCAGGGCCAAAAATTTGGGTTGATTGGGATACCTGAGCATGATCTTACTTAAATGTTAACCTATATGGACAAACTAACGAAAACCTCACCCATATGCCATGTCTCAAGTGTGATTGAACCCCACCCCTTTTGCCTTCTACAATTCGATTATACCAATACCTTTGTTAAAAAGAGTGGAAAACTGTTCAGTTAGAGTTGCAAGGAAGCTAGATTCCTGTAAATTCAAACATACCCCGCATACAATCTGCACCTCCTACTTTGACAAATATCATAAGCCGAATCTGTTCTTTGAAAATTGCTACACTATTCTAGTATGGTAGTGTACTGTACCAGCAAAACCTTCATATATAGTTGCCATGTTTGGTACAGGTTTATTTGCATACATGCTGCAACTGCTATGCAAACAGGTATGGTAATTGCAATAGAGAGAACAAACCTGTCTGTATTCTTCAGTCAGATAACCCCATCTCTCCGGCCACTTACGGCTAAATGACTGTGTTTCCCTTTGAACATGGTCCTTCCTGTAATAAAGTGTAAAACAAGTAGACAAAGGTTAATGACTGTGGGTTCACCATATCATTGTTCTCCAGGAGTTATGCCCTGGGCCGAGTCTCACGAGGCCTTATGGCAAGTGAGATGTGGCCTAAGGCCCGAATTGGAGAACAGACTACAGATATTATAGATTGTTGAAATAAACTAAAAAAATAATTGCTTTTCTATTGTTGCATTCATGAATCATTAGTTTTTTATGGGATTCCTTTGAGAATTTTAGTTCTGAGTGTTTTTAGCTTTAGCAATTCTCATTTGGAACCTCATCTAGGTTTCATGTAAGCTCACTGTGCAGAAATTGTGGGCCTCAGGTCTTTTAAGACTAAGGGTTGCAGCATCCAAGAAGTGTGAAGTGTGCCACTGGCATTTTTGTCCACTGTCCCCCTGAATGCCCTATATATTGTAGCGTCCGACGTAATTAGGAAGGAAGCAGAACTCGTCAAGTACAGTTGAACCGGAGATACTTTATTGACTCAGGGTTACCCTGAGTCTTGTGCAACGGGTTACAGTGGCTCTCTCAGCCTTAAATTTAAAACAGCTGTCATTCCTTCAAAATTGGAGCTTTTTCTCTCAATTTTGTGTCATTAGATGCGTTACAATGTTGTCCTTCCTATGTAGTCACGCTTTAATCCATTTTCAAACGCTCCCCCTTGAAAAGCATGATTTTAATTTTGTGTCTAAAATGGTGGTAATTTGCTTCAGCATAGAGCCCTATGGGAGCCCGTAGATAACCCTTTACATTGCACATTTACATATTGAACAGGCTCAGTGCTATCTCTATGGGAGAGTGTTATCTGCAGTGACACTACAGGGGTGAGATGCTTTTTTTCAGACATTCTGACAGCTCTAACCTTAGGGTAATTGACTGGGGGTTACTTTGGGAATGGTCAATGCATGGTAATTTTGTATTGTGTGTGATATTGAACATGTCAGTTGGGGAGGGGGGCACTTGATGGGAGGGGGTCCTCATGCCCCCTGTTGATTAAAAAAAAAGAATTCATGTCACCATATCAAATTTCTTTTTTGCCATGTTAAGACCTTAATAAGCATATAGGATGCTTAGGCTAATATACAAATGTGAATAAGGGCTCAAGTACCCCCCCAAAAAAAAGTCAATGCACACATTTTTTTTGAGTATACCCTTTTTTTGCGCTGCTAGCCTCACTCGGTGTGACTTTCTCAGGGCACCTGCGTCATGCGACCTATAGGTTGTGGGGTGCAGGCCTGGAGGTAGTGTGTTGTCAGCTCCAGATATGTTATACTTGTGACGCACAATTCGGGTATGCTATCCGAAATGGTGCAGCCAGGATACAAGAGAAGTGTGTGAGTGAGACCAGGTTGAGACTGGGTATCCATTGCAAAGGGGAAATGTAAAACAAACATTCTGCCACAGCTTTAGCTACAGCGTCTGCCACAGCTATCACCACAGCTTCTGCCACAGCTTTTACCACAGATTTTAGCTGGGTGAGACGTTTTTCATCAGACCAAAATAGCTTAGGAACAGATGTGTGGACAAAGCTTATGTATAGTAGGGTCTGTGTGTGGTGGTGTACAGGGGTAGGGGCAGGGGTAGGGGTATGCATGCACACTACACAATACACACTACACATGCATCCTACACCTGTACACTACACATGCACACTACACATGTACACTACACATGCACACTATGCATGCACACTACACCTGTACACTACGCATGCACACTACACATGTACACTACACGTGCACATTCCACATGCACACTATGCCCACACACTTCTCATGCACACTACAGGCAACCACCCTGAGTCTTTTGTGATTAGGATCACACGCTCGATTTTTGCCCTGGCTCCGTCCTGGGCGACGGTGATCTGTAGGATCTTGTTCAACAAGCTGAAGTTGGGAGGGTCAGTTGGTGGTGTGACAGAGTGACGTCGCCCCAGAACCGAAGGGATTCTGGGAAGGTACAAAATGGCCGCCCCCATGGCTGGGGGGAAACATTGCTGGTGCAGGTGGATCTTGGTATTTACAGATTCACACTTAACTGGAACTCCTAAGAGCCCAGGGAGGGAGGTGCCCTATATGGTTGAGGTGTGTCATATTTTATGGAGATGCCAGGTGCTCTACAGAGCACACAGACCCACAACCATAGTGGTCATGAGGTCATCATCGCCGACGGCCATAGCCGTCATCGCCTCCTGCTACAATAAGA